>JAYKAV010003099.1:1450362-1465202 GCA_035582835.1 Phoebastria nigripes | reverse complement strand
CCGCGCGCTGCGCCCGCCGCGGGCCCCGGGAGGTTCACGGCGCCGCGCCCCAGCGTCCCCCCGGGTCAGACCTCCGTGACTGGAGAGTGACGCGTGCCTCCCTCCCCACCCCGGGAAAATAAACGCCTCAATGTTTTAACATATGGCATTGGCAGAAGAATAAATTGATTGTCTTTATGAGTACCTAGTTAAATCTCCACTGATCTCCTTTCTGCAGGGGATTAAAGAGTGATTTAATCAACTGAATACTATAAGTTCATTTTTAGTAATTGTTTTCACTCACTCTGCTCCAAAAGTGGGTAAAAAATTCTGATTACTGCAGCTCTACAGGTTGTGTGCATGTGGAGCAACACCTACTCACAAACATTAAGTTTCCTTGAACAGGACACATGTCAGGGCATGGTAATTATTACGGAAAATAGGTTTCGAAGCAGGAAGTTTAGAAAAAAGGATTACATTAATGTAGCTTGTTTTCAGTCAGCCTGCGTTAATTCAATGTTTAATGTAGATGGCAGTTGATAGAAAACCCTCTGCGTTTAGCCTGTATCTTAGAGAGCAAAGACATATTCCTGTAACTGCCCCAGGTGGGTCATCTCTGGTGACAGGGAGGACCGTGAAGGGACCTGTTAGTTCAGACGCGATCGCTAACTGCGAACCAGACCGTGCCCCTGTCCAGCCACAGAGAAGGACAAAGCCAGAGTCCCCGCAGGGGCCACACGTCTCTCTGCAGAGAGGTCTTCCTTTAGAGAATAAATCCCCTGAGCTCTAGAAGATTAAATATGACCTGGACAGGCATTACCAAAGAAAGGACATATGTGCAGCAAACTGGCCACCGCATGCCCAACTTGCCGTTCAGAGCGAAGGATGAGTTGTCGGTGCTGCGGGATCCCTGCCCAGGTGGGGATGGTGTGGCTCTGCTTAACAGGCAGTTCACTGGTGCCTGGGACTGAGCTGGCTGTGCCAAGCTGCTTGCAGTTAAACTGCAGAAAGCTCTAGTGGGAAGAAGAGCAGGTTTTTTAACTGAAGGTGGGATATAAGGCACAGCATTCTTTTTAAGAAGATTGTTTACAGCTTTACAGTGCAAAATAAACAAGAGGAAAATGGTAATTGGAGAGATAAGTCCAGACAGCTCAGCTTACCGAAGTTATGAACAGTAATTACTGGCATTACTGAGAGTTACACCCCTGTTCTTTGTGCGCAACTACCACATTCACAAAGGTTGGGCTGATTTCTGCTCTGAGAGATCAGTTGCAAGGCTTATGGAGCTGTTCTGTCACAGAAGATGGCAAATGTATAAAACATGAGCGCTCAGCACTCAGAGCGTGCAGTGAAGAGAGTCAGAGCTGCGTATACACTGCACCTTAGAGAGCACAGCCCACCAGTCTGAAGAAAATGGTGGGGTTCATTACTCTTGTCTTGATGTGTGCGTGTTTATATGCAACTCTAATTCACAGTAATGGAAGGTAGGTGCAGAACCCCCGTGCGCCCCGATGGGAATGGCCCCGATGGGAATAGCCCCTCAGCTGTAATGGGCAAGCATCAGACAAAGTAGAAATAAGACAGATTGCACTGATCTCCTGAACAATGCAATTACTGAGAAAGCAAAGCTCCCGTGTGTTTGAGCAGTGGAGTCAAACAAAGTCCTCAGACCATCACAGAAAAAAAGCCACCAATAAAACCTCTCAAACAATAGATCACAACCCTGTTGCACGTGCTGTTTCAAAAGATGAGGAGAGCTACTTGCAGATAAAATATCGCTGTATTTAGAGATTAGAAGTGGAAAGTGTTGCTATATTGTGAACGACTCCAGACTCATCTCCTCATTGGTTGAGGGCTCCCTCTGATGCAGTAGTAGTGACAGTAAGGGGACGATATAAAGGAAAGACCACCCCATGTCTAACCCTTTCTTAGCTACCGGTAAAGTAGATAATACAAAGGTTCAGAGTAAAAGCCTGTCTTTGAATTGTCCTCAGCTTTCATTTGCATATGATCTAGATTCTAATTTTGCACCTAGTCCTGAAGCCTGCACGCTCACTCACGAGAAGCAAAAGTGGATGAGAGTCCTTCTGTACACACCAGTGGGCAGCACACACAAGTAAAGACAGCACGAGGCTCCCATAATCAAGCTGCTCCTGAAGCTGCTCCAGTATCAACTGATTCACATGCCTGCTGAGGGCATACATCTATGACCTGATCAGACAGAAAGCCACATGGTAAAGGAGCACCAGTGTGTTAAGGAGGTGACTGAGGAACACACTTTCCAGGGTCATAATTTCTCCTGCTCCAGACACATTTGCACTGTGAGTGTATGAACTCCATGTGGGGGAGCATTAGCAGGGAGTGAAGGAAGCCCGTCTCTTGACTAGCATACAAAACTTTACAGGACTCTGCTAACAGGCGGGGATAGTGCTGTGTTCTTAGCCCTTGGTAAATCCATGCCTGTATAGCTCATCACCAGTGCAGCTACAGCTAGGTTAGAAAATGTGATAGCAGAAGCAGCTGAATTTGGTCTATGCTCTGACTTCCACTGTTGCTACCAGTGATAATGAGTTATGAGTCTGCAGTTGGCTACAATAGATATTCTCTTCAAGAGTTCATCTAAACAAAGCCACCTGTTAAAAACTGACTGTTTGCCAGCCTCATTCACAAATACAAAACATCCAGTGTTACAAAATCAGCGCTCTTGAACATGATCTTATCCACAGCCAGTTTCAACAGCACAGTTTTGTGTTTACATGTTTAATTACAGCTGTGAAAACAGTGACTCATGTTCATGCAAGAAATCCCGCAGGTGCCTCTCTCCATAAGAAATGCTCCCATTTCATGCACTGCTGCTCTGCAGTCCGCAGGGGCGGCTGACAGAGATTTGTTGCTAATGCAAATGACTCACTGATGGGAATTCTCCAAACCGCCAGAAAATGTGTATGCAATTTCATCCTTGATGATGGTAACTTGGTGACTTGATCCAGTTACCTATAGAAGTGGCTTTCCGTTACATTCTGCATCTCTTGAGAGTCAAAAAGATCGTAATGCTTTTGCCATAAGTTCAGTGCACTGGGCAGCCTCACAGGCTAGGGCAGAGCAAGCAGCTGCCAGGCAGAGGCCTGATGTCCTGAGCTGTTAGATCACAGCTCTGCCTCCTACTGTGGACCCAATAATGCTTTCTCTTTAGCCGGTGCAAATCCAAAGAGCCTCATCTAGGAATTGTGATGGTTTATGCCCACTGCAGAGCTGGTTGTGTCTGGAGGAGAGGGGTTGCTGTGTAATCTCAGTATTTTCTGTAGAATCTGCATTGATTTGCACTGATGTTGGCAGTAGCCTTCCCAGGAAACAGGCAAGGTTGCATTCAGACCTTGACATCAGTCTTTCCAAACAGAAGTAGGCATTTCTCAAGAGCCAAAGGAAACAGTGGCATTGACTAAAAAACTAACACAACACAAATGCAGAGACAATACTCAGCGCATTTGCCCAACAAATATTAGAACTGCTTTTTAAGAAATCCTGTTCCCTCTTTTCTTTCTCTCTCATCCACCTTTGCTCCCACTTTCTGAAGACTACATCCAAGACGCGTTTAGTGGAAGCTGTTCTAATCGTTTTAGCAGTTTCTGGGTCATGAAAAACAAAGAAAAGCTTATTAATGAGAAAAATGAAATGAGATTTCCCTAAGCTGATTGTCGATAAAAAAAAAAATTTCCATGTTCATTTTTCTGTATAAAAAAGAAAACATCTGTCACCATTTCAATGTGTCTCAGTATCCCTGCCTGTGTTTCAGCTGAGGCTTGATCAATAAATGCCCATTTTCGCACCTTCCTTCCTAATCTTTTTAGTTAAGGTCAGATAGTTACAGATCAAAACTAAGTAAAACCAGTTAGCTGAGATCTTTATCGGTACTGTGGGACCTGGTGCTGACATTGTTTTGAAATATTAAAGTATATATAGCAAATCTTAGTTGGGCCATAGCTGTGCTCAGCACATGTCCCAGAAATGCTGGAACAGAGATCAATACTTTGTGTTTCTCAAAAGATTTCAGAAAACTTTGCCAAGGTTCAGAGCTAGATTGTGCAACCAAGTCCTAACAATGGCACAGATTGTACAATGCAGCCCTCATAAATTAAGCTTCAAACTGCAAGGTTGTTGTTTCTATTTTCCACCAGGTTGAAAAATATCCAGCTCTTTCAGAGCAGTATTTAGAGTAGGTGAAGACAAGTGTTGTTAGCTTTCCTGACAACATGAAGGTACAAGAAAGGGGATTTTGTACATTGGCAGGTATGACTTTTCAGTGAGTCTTTTGTTTCCATTTAACAAAATTTAATAAATGATAGCTTTGTTAAAATGAAATAACCATTTTTTAGTTCAAAAGATTGCTTATACTCATGCACAATCTCAAAAACTGAGTAATTGTTGTTACCTTGACACAGTCCACAGAGAGAACTCACAGCTCAGAGGAATCACTACCGGTGTGAGACTATTTTCAAAGTTCAGAATCAAGAGGAAATTGCCAACCAGGCTCCCAGAGAGAGCCTGAGGACGCCGGACAGCCTCAGGTTACAGCCCTCTGCCACTCTGAGCCCTGGAGCTGAGACTCACGACGGCTTTGAGCAGGACTTTGGTAAGGTGGCATTTCCCAAAGTGTCAGAGCACGGTGTTACTCAGTGCCCTCCCAAGGTACTTCTTATGCTGTTGTAAAAGAGTGAATAGTCCTTCATTGCAAGAGAATTCTTGCTAACAGTTCTGACTAGGACTGAAAAAACTTTTAGGGTGAGGGGGAATTTCAAATAGCTGGTTCGTGTTCCAGATTTCAAAGGTGAAGAATGAATGTATGAAAAAATGTCCCCTCAACCTTCATGTCCAATTTAACAGATACACCCCACTAAAAAATGCAATAGAAACGCTTTGCCTTTTCCATGCAGTGCTGTGCTGTGCTGTGCTGCGCTGTGCTGTCTCACAGGTGTGAATTCAGCAGAGCATCGCCTCACAGGTTGCTCCTGTGCTGAGTGACACAGTGACAGCTACAGATGGCCCCCGATGGAACAAACCCCATTCAGACCAGAGCCATTGTCAGCACCTTGCAGCTTCATCTGAAGGTCTCAAGGAGCTTTGCAATTAATTCTTCGTAATTACCACATCAGATAAGTGTGGGATATTATCCTACTTGTACAGCAAGAGATATCAAGGCACGGAACATTTACAGGGGTTAACAAAGGATGCAGGTTGAATGGAGAGATCTGCTCAAGGATCCTGCAGGGCTGGCCGAGGCAAGGGTGGGGTGCAGGGCATCCCACTTCTGCTCAGAACAAATGTTTGCATGGAAACAAGGGAAAGTTTGTGGCCGAAAGGGTTAAATGGCAAACAGTAGCATGCAGGCCACTCTGAAGAGATCTCTGCTTGCTTCCACCAAACAGTAGCAGATGGTGCATTGTTTTAAGGGCTTTTCCGAGACAAAAGAACAAGATCAGATAACCTTTCCTCAAAGAGGGTACTTACAAAAGCCTTTGCTCTTATTAAGGATTCTTCATTGTTTTCCCCACAAAATTTTATATGTAATATTGGATTTTGAGGTGGTGGAGAAGCCAGCGTTGTTTACTATGCTTCTCCCCACCCCCCAGGGACTAGGAGGGCATCTTACATGATTGGACAGTAAGTCCGTTGTCTGAAGTGTTTACCATAAGCGAAAGACATTGTATTTATTTAATATTAATAACTAAGGGCCCCAGTTCTGGAAGCTATCTGGCAAAAAGACCCTGCCATCCACTATTCACCACATGAACAATAGGAACTGCTGCCTGGTGTCTATGCCAGGAGAAACCTTTACCTTCTCTGAGCATTTGCAGGAGCTGACAACATTTGAGCTCAAGCCCAAGGTTTGACTGTAAGCCAGCATTTCCACTATGGGCCATGTTGCTGCAGATGAGGCACAGAACTGTCACTCTGAAGACAATGTGGTTTTGAAATATGGGTCACAAGTGGATCTGTTCACCACTCTTATCAGGAAAAGGGCATTCAGACGCAAGGCTGTACTGTCTGCTATAATGCATCACACCAGCAGTTGATTCAGTTCTCTTTCACAGACCACAGAAGTCACTGTGCACATGCAGCATAATGATATGTAATTATATAACTGCTGCAAAATATAAATATTTACCTTTTAAAGATACATGCATCACCTAACCGCTAATTGCTATGCCAAAGACATGAAAAATTTTCTGTAGTAAACATACTTGGCAAAATAACAAATTTCATTTTCAAACATAATAAAACACAGTATAAGAAGCAGGTATCCACAAAATATTTGTAACTATTTACTGCCTGGAGTAAGACAGTGAATCTGTTCTGAACAGTTGAATTTTCCTTTTAAACACAGCCAGTATAAAATCCAGAATTGCAAATGCTATAAGCACTTGCTGCGATGAACACAAATCATCTCCACAGGCACCACTGGAAAGTATTTCACATAGCTCTTACATGCATCTCTAATCAGTTTAGGCACAAAACTTGGTATAACCAAGTGAGCTGACGAGGAAGTGGTTTGCACATTCTGCTTATCTCAGAGACACCACTACATAAAATCTTTCCATCATTCCTGCCAGACCACCAGGTCTCTTCCACAGGGAGCCAAGGAAATGTGCTATGCTTTCCTTGATACTGCAGCACACCCTCTGAATACAGCCCACAGTACCCAAGTTTCTGCATCACTATTAAATAAGGGAACTAGGCGATTTAAAAAAACATTTTGCCTGTGCCCCTTCCTACAGCCTTGCAATTGGACTATGAGCCAGATTGGACTAAATGAGCCAGAAAGCTCATTTCATCAGGCCAGACTCTTAGTTTTTCCTTTTTTGTATTTGAGAGACAACAAGGTTTAAGCTGAAATTCATTGTTAAAAAAGTATTTTCTAAATGTTGAAGCTTAAGCATAGCTACTGGTTTAAAGTAATTGGCGTTAGGAAAGCAAATGGCATGCTCTCCATTATTCTTAAAATGCAGAATTTTAACCTGGATTACAAAGAAAATATATTCATACGTAACATCTTTCCCCTTAACTGTTGATTGACATATTTTCTCAAATCACTAGAGGGAGCTGCCTTCTTGCTTGTAGCAGAGGGAGAAATGATTAAATTAGTGGAATCAGCAAAGAAGGGTAACAGCATGGTTTCAGCTAATTGTCCTCTGATTGATAGTTTTGAGATAAGACAGCTCTTCATGTTTTGCTTCAAAATCCTACACTGTCTTTTGTATTTTACAAAGCTTCTGCCTGGTGAAACTTCAGTGAGCTCCATCGTCAGCCTCCAAACATCTCTAAAGTAGTCTGCAATGATGGCAGCATTGAAGCATAGCTTGCTTCTTGACTCTGTGACAGGCAACACGAGAATTGCTCTTGAGAATTGCTCTCGCTTCCTTTGATACCAGTTTTTTCCCTCTGAACTAGTTTCTTTCCATACCCTCAGAGACTGTATTTGCACTGCTTATTAGCTGGCCAATAAATCATCCTATAGCCTGTGCGTGCACAAGAAGTCAGGACTTTGTCCCTCTCTGTGCTACTACTCCACAGTGTGCAGTTAGTTGTAAACTACCACTGCAAAGCATGTGGTCACACGTGCATTTCTTGCTCTGTGCAGCGTTGCTTTGTTGTACATGTTGGGGCTTTGGTATCCATATTGCAAGTGTAGTGGGTTGAGGGAATTTAGTATAATTGATGAGCAATAGAAGGAACATTCCATGGAAATTCAGGGTTCTGGTTAGGTCCAGATTCAGGCCCAGCTCTCTCTTGCTAGCCTGCGGCAAGAGCTGCTCTGCTGATCTGTATGCGACATGATGCACGTGGAAGGGTCAGCAGCAGGCTGAGGTATTTCCATGTGCTGCAACATCTGGCTGGAAGCTGAACTCTGGCCAACCCTCCGCACTAGAGGATTTAGCTATAAACACAAAATATGCGGAGGACAGGAGCAGCACAGGCCACATTAATCCCCTTGTTTAGCAAGCAGCTACTCTTCAATGACAAGTGGGATACCAGATGTATTTATAGAGGAGAGAAGAAACTGATTCAGCAGGTGTGGAAATACAGATTTTCCAAGGTACTCAAGAATGCAGATGAGCTCATTAATTTTCTTGTGTAAACAAGTGTAGCCTTCAAGTTTAGAGTCTCTTGCTTAGGGATTGCTCTTGGCTCACCGGTCTTGCTGAAGAAGGGCCAAACACCACTCTGTCTGCCTGTACTACATATCTCAGCTGTGATCAGGAGTTAGCAAACCTCTTTTCTGTATCTCCATTTACCTGTCATCACTACAGCTCAGTTCCTGCACGCTAACAAAGTACTGAAATGCCTGGGTGGTATTTCACCCATGCCTTCCCTTACCTGAAGAGCATCCTAAAATAATAAAGCAATTGAGTTAGCACAGTAATTTTGGAGAGGGGAAGGATTGCCCTGACCTGGGTATCAAATGGGTCAATTCCTTCTGGATCTGTTGCTCCATTCCACAGCAGCATTTCAGGACTCTCTACACCCCATCTTCATACACCTCCAGGCAATAATGTAGTCAAAGTTGTGCTTGTATCTAAAGTTGCAAGTATGTATTTTTGTAATAACTAGTTTGGACTGATTGCTGACATGGGCAGAAAGAGAAAAAGCTGTCCTTGAATAAAGCAGCAGTAAGTGCTTCTGCCTAGCTTCAAGTGATTAGAAAAATGAGACTTTTAGCCCGGCTTTTTTAATTATATGTCACAGAGATTCTACAGGGCTTTACTGAGATTCTGCAGGTGCAGCGGAAAGTGATTTAATAAATAGCATTTTTTTAAAAAGACTGAGCGTATGTACATTGAAGCTATCTGGGCATGCAGTAAAATGCCATTCATCATAACGTAAGAGGACGTGAAGTTTAGCCAGATGGCATTTTCTTTAACGCAGGATGTTGCAACACAAGAAATGCATCTGGAAATAGCCACAATTAGGAAAATTATGTTCAAAAGGAGTGAAAACAGATCAGAACAAACTTTTTGTTCACTTTGAGATCAATAGCATTGGTCAGGCTTTGAGCAGAACAACAATAACTTTGTTCAGTTTGAGGCACAAATTGAAAATACTTGCCGGTTTTAAAGTATATCCTAATAGATTACCATACTTCAGAATGGCCCAGATATTAGTATTAAAAGCTACTCAGACAACTTAGCATCAATAAATCTAGCTTGTAAATTTTTTTTATAAAATGACCTTATTTGTTAGTATTGAAGGAGGCATCCTCATCTGGCTTTTGAAAGTGATGAGCTGTCTGTATACCTGCTGAAGAACAGTTCACTTGTCTTTTTTCTATTACATTGCTTAAAACCAGCAATAAAACTTCCCTGTAGAAACAACAGCTCTTTCACCTACAGGATTTTCCTAAATATACCATTTCACAAAATCATCTCTGGTAACTATAAGCATTAAAGAGTCTGAATCAGTCCTCAAAATTAGAAAGATGGGGGTAAAAATAAAAATCTTTTAAAAAGAATGAACTCTTTATTGGGCATGTGATTTCTAGGTAATTCAGTATGATTTTGCCTCTTCAAACAACCCTGCAGAACCAGGAGATATGCATTACTGAAGTAAAGGATGAGATTTTAATCCAGTCTCTTGATTCTGAAAAGTAGGGGGTTAAGAAAAGCCTCCTATAGTAACACTGTAAGAGGTAAGTGAAATTTGCAATCCATCTGTTTATAAAAACACAGCAGCATTCTAATAGAAAATCTGTATCAAGCTTGAAGCATTAACATTTTATTACACTCATATCCATGTAAACACAAAAAGCATCCAGGCATGCAAAGAAGCCCACGTCTCCGCTCCTTCCATGTTAAAGATCCTTCAGTATTTAAAGCAAAAACAAACCTTGCATGTCGTGGGCTTATCCTGAGGCATGGGGTGATTTGGATTCAGACAATCTGGATAGGGATACAGATTTTATCTGAAGTTTCCAAGTCAAACCTATTTCTATTTATGACCCACACTTCATTTATGACTCTGGTTGCTGTGACAGTGGCACAGCACAGAGTAAACATGCAACCTGTTTGCATAAGCTAAGCAATTCATCTGAGAAGCTCAAAGCAGCCAAGAACATATCACTGGTAAACATTACATCACCTATACTGTAAAAGACAGACAGGAGAGTTACAATAAGGAAGTAGCAGTGAAATAGGTGCACCTGGAACAAGAGCTGTTTCCCTCACTTAAAAGCAAAAGCTTTTTTTCACCGGTTTGTCTCCCCCTGTGACAAAAGAGAGAAATCAAGCCTGCACCCTTGCACAGGAAGAAGCTGCAAGATGGAGG
Organism: Phoebastria nigripes; assembly: GCA_035582835.1. Taxonomy (NCBI): domain Eukaryota; kingdom Metazoa; phylum Chordata; class Aves; order Procellariiformes; family Diomedeidae; genus Phoebastria; species Phoebastria nigripes. Next base: position 1,454,906 of record JAYKAV010003099.1, on the reverse strand, counting down.
GGGCATGTGCGATGCTGCTAGAGTTCCCAAAGAGGTGACCAGGTTGGGAAGCTTTTCTTCTTTTGTAACTAGTGGGTCTGATCCTGTTGGTGCAGCAAAGGAGCGGTGGGAACAAGCGTGGCAATAACCCACGCCCTGGACTTCGGACTTAACATGGGAATTGGTCCCCAGTCCTTCTCTTTCCTGGCATAGGCCCTCTTGAGTCCTACCTCTTCCCCTATCCCCAATACTTGCAGGACTTTATGCTAACAGATTTCTTGACAGGATGTAGGTAGTGACATTTTCCTTCTTCAGATATGGTAGAAGAAGTAAATGTACGCAGAGAAGTTATTCCAGGAATACAGGCAGATGTCAGATTAGGGAGGCTTCCAAAAATAGACCCAGGGAGGATTCAAAAGGAAAATGCAGTTAGGAACAATGTACACATCCCCCCTTCCCCTTTTGGTGATACCTTGTTTAAGTCTACGTTTTAGGACTCAGGCATGTTTTGAGTACAGTCAGGCCTGAAATGCAGCAAAGAATACTCAGAAGCAGATGCCCTGGTACCCCATTGAAAATACCAAGACACTGTTAGATTATTTAAAGGGTATACTGGCCTCAATGGTGACCCAGCAAGTCAGCCCTGCTAGCAAAACACTTAGCAAATGCTTAAATCCTGAAGGACTTTGACAGCATAGAAACAGATTTTCAGGGCAGCAACTGGAATCTGAAGGAATCTGCTTCCACTGCCTCCCTCTGGTTAACTCTGATACTTTCTTCAGCTGGCACCTATTAAATGGAGCACAGATTTTTTTAATTAAGAAATGATGACTGTTACCATCTATTTCCTAAGCTTCTGCAGGTGAGGGAGACCCTAGCTGCACAGAACTGGAAGAGAAACACAAGAGCCATCTGGACAATTTGAGGCAAACCTCCCTACTACTGGCTCACAAACTGAAGGTACAGTAAGCAACCTATGCAACAAGCAAAGAGCAATTCAAGTTCTGCTATCCCAGGTAAAAAAGGTGCTAGCTATCCCCGGCTTCAGGTGTGTTTAGGCTATAATCAGTTGGCATCAGCTGACCCTGCATCAGGTTTATAAACCCCATGCAGCTGTAAAGGAGGGGTGCTAGCTTTAATTTGCTATTTGGAGATCCTTGTCTAGCACTGGTGGGCAAGAATGCATTGCTCTGCTGCAGCCAAAGCAAGCATTTGTACTGCCTTCCAAAGGCAGCAGGATGTGAGAGGAGTTGGCTGCACAATACCTGTGCTGCCTTCTCTTAGAGTTTGCTACCCTTTGCCCCCCAGCTCTGAGGAATCATGTGACTTAGTTAAAAATATCATTTGTAGTGTGTCATTTCCTAATGCAGGTCCATCAGCTCCAGCAGAAACAGAAGCTTACAGTGCTGAGGGAGAAAGCAAAGCTAGAGGTTCAAGAAAGCCAGAGGTTTTTGAGTGACCTGCTTCAGCACAATTCAGAGGTAAGATATCATTTCAGATCCTGTGTTACCCCTTCTGGATTCAGCAAAATGTTCCTCCAATCCCCACTGGTTTTTTTCTCACTTAGAGTCCCTTAATCAAAAGGGATTTTTTTAACTGATAAAAACTGTAGGTCAGGGTAACTTTTTGGAAGTGCCTAGGTCTCTCAGGTAACGGAGTCCCTTAGGCTGCCATTTGGACTGTTGATCTGAAATCACTTAGGTACTGCAGCTTTTGGTGTCTATGACTGTTTTGCTGTAAAATCAAGAGAAGGGTTTTTAAGTCCTCAAGAGATAATTACTGTGATACTTGCTCAGACATGAGAGCCTATTGAGATACTAATCTCAACCAAAAAGTATCCTTTCAAAAATGAAAAATTGGTATGCTGTTTATTTGCTGTTTACCTTCCAGCCTCAGATTCTGAAGTCAGCTAGGAACTGATGGACTTCAGTGTCTATTTGTTAGAATAAGAATTTAGCCCCATATGCATAAACACAAGCTCAGACCTCATGTGCAATTCCAAGCTCTTGTTACATTGTTGAGAGTATTTTCTTTGGAGGATACTTTAGCTCGATTAATGTCTCTCAATATGTTTGAACAGCCCAGACAGAAGGGATCTCTGTATGGGTTTTTTTTTAAAGCCCTTAGGATGAACACAGTACCCTGACTCCCATGAAAGCAGCTCTAAATACACAACAGTTTGTGAGCTGTTATACTACCTTACTTCCATATGCCCACACAGTTTTTTCACTGTGAGTAGTATCCAGCTCACTAATTAATCCAACTTTTTAGGAATTACTGGCATATGAAAAGCATTATCTACAATGAAGGGCTTTCCCAAGAGGATGAGGGAAGAAGGCTTAAAAGTTCTGCCTTTCAAATGGATCATTCAGGTCTATGGACAATTTCTGTGTTTGCAGGAGTGCAGTAGCTCCAAAGGCAGTTATTCTTCTGTGCCAAGATTGGACCATGCAGAGCAAAYATGGAGAGGATACCAATCGGAAGGTGACAACACAGCTGGCAGGTACAGGAGGCGATATACATCGAGGCACTCCGATGGTTTAGCCTGTGGTTTGACTATATGAATGACTTGAAGCTCTAGAGCATTTGCACTGTGTTGTTTCTAAAATGATTGTTCGTTTCGAGTCATTTAAGAGCAGCTTACATGTCCGTCACATTATCTTTAAGGCTATGGCCTAACCATTTTATTCATTCAGATCTCCACTGTGAAGTATCCACCTTTGCAATACAGTTTTTCTACTCCAGTTTATGCACAAACCATAGTATAAACACCTTTCCAATGTTGTAGGAGATCTTGCATTTTTTTAAAAGGTAGAAGCCCCTTTGAAACTTGCRGGGAAAATATAATTTTCCTCATTTTGCTTTACCATCATATACCTTAGTATGAATGAGAATATTGTATGTGCACGTTTTTATGTTCGTTTAAAGTGGCATAGATTAAAGACTTGAGAATTGCTTCTAGAGTCTCATGGATACAATTACCAGAAAGGCACTTTTGCACAGGTAAAAATTCCAATATTGCACAAAAATGAGCACCACGCTAGTTTGAAAAGGATTCAGCCTCCACAGAGGACTTTGCTAGGAATTGAAATAGTATCTCTGACTGCAATAAGAAAATATTTCCTTTCTTTCTTACCTTCAGTAATCAAGAGACACATTCACTGAAACAATCTGCATTGAAGTTAGAAAGAGATCACAGTCCAGTGGATCCCAAAATAGTGGAAGAAAGAAAATCTCTGGGAGGAAGGGGTTCATATTGCTCAGTGCTTCAAGAAGGTGAATGCTAAGTTAAAGGATTTGGTGGTATTGGGCAAACAACAACACTTTCTAGCATGGCATGAGAAACAGCACAGCATCCAGGGGCTGGAACACATAATCACAAATTTCACTAATTTGCTAACTGATACTGAAAATTTTGACCTAAATACTTAGATTCATTATGCATATTTAAACCATAGCGATCTCCCTTTGTACTCCTGACTCTTCTACAGAAAATAGTCTTGGGAGTTGAGAGTTATTTACCTCAATTATAGGCCCCTTTTTTCTTTTTACCTGTTTACCATGGTTTCACTTGAAAGTGAGGTTAGTGTTCATACCKTGCTCCTGTATGTGAACAGCTGTAGGGTGACTCTCCTCAGGCTCCCACCGAGGGCAGCACGCAGACCCGGCTGCCAAGTCCTTGCAAAGGCACCTTGAATCAGGAACGGATGCTAACTCATGTACTATGGGAACTGGTTTTGGGGTCTCTTTTTCCTTCTGTTACAGAGAAATATTTTACTTACAGTGACTTTAAATCTTCTCCTTAGGATCCCTGCTGGCAGAGCATGGGGAGCCACTGCATGACCATCAAACCTTGAATCTGTTGTCACCTCTGGTGAATCTGCCCCACGGGGAGACCTGTGCAGRGGACGACTCTGGAGAGAGCAGTGAACAGGCCAGCTCCGACAGCCCGGTAGCACCAACTCTCGTACTAGCATGTGGGGTGTTTGGGGGTTTTTTTGGCTTTTAGTCACTGTCTCAAACTCGTCACCTGCACAGCACTTCTCCAATAAACATGACGCTCTGCTCTGTCCCCAGTGGAGCGAAGTCGGCCGGCACTATGGAGGCTCCAGCACCTTTTGCTGTTTCAGCTTGGCCATGGTGGAGCAGTGTCTGAGGGGAGAAGAGCTGCGAGCTCGACACCAGGCTGCCCTCCTCAAGCTCCGCAAAAAAGCTCTCCAGGAGAAAGCCAGGGCTGAGCTGGCCTGGCTGGGCCACCAGAAACGGTGAGGGGGAGACATGTGGGCAGGACACAGTCCTGATGGGGACAGGTCCTTCAGCAGGAGGTGGGAGGTGCCGCTGCCTGCTCAAAGRAAGAAAAACTGTACTGGTTCAGGGAAGAGAGCAACATAAAATCCTTCTCTTACAGAGTAAGTGCAGGTGAAGCAGAAGGAGAGGAGTCTGCAGAGTTTTATTCTCTCCAGAGCACAGTTGAGCTCCCTACTGCAGCCTCCTTCAGGTGTGGTGTGAGCCCCTCCTCAGCGCTGACTGGGCCGAGGTGCCATCGGGGACGGTGTGAGACCCCT
>JAYKAV010003099.1:1398549-1441663 GCA_035582835.1 Phoebastria nigripes | reverse complement strand
CCCAAAAACCAACACCACCAAACAAAACCTCCTCCGCACCCCTCCCCCAAAAAAACCCACAAAAAAAAACCCAAAACCAAAAAAAACACCAACAACCTTTTATAAAAGAGTTTGACATATCCTTGTCACATTCATCAAACATTGTCTGCCAATTTTTCTTAGGTGATCTAATTCTTTGGAGTCAATTGAAGGTGTGCTGAAATCAGTTTTGGGGTGAAAAAACCTGTCTTTGGAAGGCTTTGGGCTAGACAGAAAGCATCTGAAGTAACAGTTAAAACACTTTGCATTATGCTGTCTGTAGGTAGCTAATACACCCAAAGAAATTCAATGTTCTACTCAACATTCTTGAATGACAGTGCATACCATACACTTAATAATTTCAGTTTAATCCAACTATAATGTTGTATTTTCAGATTTAGCACAGACTGTGAGAGAAAATTGGAAATCACACATATAGACGAAAAAGTACCTTCTGAAATCCCTTTGTCAGAAGGTAAGAAATACCCTTTTCCCAATAGGGCTTCTGTAGTTATTTAACATACAGTCTGAGTAATAGCTCTTCCTGGAGTTTGTCCGTAGAGGATAATAGCCACTTCTTGTACCAGGTAGTGAAGCTACTTATTGGGCTAAAATAATAGAGATCTTAATGAAAATCCTGTATTCAAACTCTTCTGATCAACTACATTGGACACTATTGTATTTACTTGTTTGCTACACTGAGTTCCTCATCTTTATTTAATAAGTCTGATTTATTTTTTTTATAATGATATTAAAAATAGTCCTAATCTTGACTGTGTATTTAATGCTACTGTCTTTTGAATGCAATTTACAGCTGAGGATTACTGGATTTGAATCCTGAGCTACCTGAGAGCAACCTCTTCTATAAAATAAAAAGATTTTTCTGAAATGCTGATTTTTTTTTTTTTAATGTTCCAGTTAAAGAAGTGGAAATGCCTGTCCCTTATGAGATCCATCAGGTGGATGGTAGTCAGAGTTTGAAGCATTTGGACCATATTTCTCGTGAAGGTTCTGATGAAGAACTAAATTTAAAAGCATTTTCCGAAGGATTAGCTTCCGCTGAGTCATTGTCCATGTCAAACAACTTCTTTCTGAGATGTGGAAGTGCCAAATCAGAATCTTCGCTCCCAGAATTTCAGAAAGTGTCTGCAGTTTGGACTGACATCTTGGAAAGCTCTATTTCAGACTCTGAATTAGAGGTGAAAAATGGGGAGGACACAGATGTCATCCCAGAAGAGTTTGTCTATGACAATGGTGATGTGTTTCCTAATGTTTCAAAAGAGATGCTAATAGCAATAAGCAATGGAAAGGAAATGTTACCTAGTGACAAACACGATGAACATGAAGTGCACAAAGATGATAGCACTGAGATTTCATCACACTCCCAGAAATACCCTGGAGATATTTCAGATCATGGCTGCACTGATCACTTGCTTGCTTTCATTCCATCAAACAAAGCAAATGCCTCCAAAACAAAGTCAGCATATTCCTCCCAATCTGATAATGGAATGGATGAGCCACATCCGGATGCCTCAGAAAACTACAGTAGAAACAAAACCTATTCTCAGGAGATCACAAAACAGGGTAAAGATGCAGTTGCCAGCTCTCCATGCAGTGATGATATTTACTCACCTAAGATCTATGAACAGCAGAAACCTAGTACTCCAGCTAGCAGACTGAAAAAGGATAGTGGAATTAACAGTTTATTTGTGGATCAAAATAGAGACCTAATGGGGTTTCCGCTGACAGCTTCTTTGAAACATGTAGATTTGGTTGCTGACCAGCTTAAGAACACTGTCTCTTTTCCACCTGACAAAGATATTACAAATAACAAGTTATTAGCATGTCTATCTTCAAGAAACTTATCAGTTTCAGGAGGTGAAAATAATCATGCACAGCTTTTGAACGAGACGCTTGCATCCAGCAAGATTGTATCTCTGTCCACGTCCATGCCAGGAATTTCTGAGGAAGTCCATACAGAAACAAATTCATTCGAGTCTTTGCAAAGGGTGGCCACAGGAAACCAAAATAACTCAACTGAAAGGCAAGCCATAAAGGAAGCAAGGAGGGGACTGTTTTCTTCTGTCTCCTCAAAAAAGCAATTGTTTCAAGCTGAGAACTGCTCTTCCAAAGGTGAAGATGATACAATTTTTATTAGTGATGAGGGTCTCCCTCCAATTGATGAGGATACATTGTCAGAAATACTGTCTCCTGTTGATGAAGTATTGTCCTATGGAAGTGCTGACTTGCCATCCTCTAATAAAAAGGATTTGTCATTTCCAAGTGAAGATCTTCCTCCTCCCCCTTTAGGTGCAGATGCAATGAAAAATGATGATCCTAGCTTCAGTATGGATGATTTCCTATCTCCACCAGAACAAATGACAGTCTCAGAGACTAGACAGTGTATGGATGAAGATATATCACTGAAAATGGATGCATTACCCCCATTACCTGATAACATTGTGCCTGAAGAATTTCCTCTGCTCAATCAAGAGACAGCTGATGCTTTTTCAACTCAGGATGGTAGTCTCTCAGAACCATCTTTAGTTAAAGATATTTCCACTGCAAAGGAGGGCTTATTAGAATACCAACAAGGAGAACGTGAGACACCTTTTCAGCATTTGGAATTTCTGCCTGTGTCAAATCTTATTTCTTCTGGTCAGGCCAGTAAAAGTCCTGACTTCATGATGAAACAATGCAAAACATACTTAACGCTGCCCAAAGCTGAGGAGGACAGTGATGACCCATTATTATCATTTGAAATTGGGGACAGAGTGTTAGTAAAGCAGACCCAACCTGGAACCCTAATGTTCAAAGGACGGACTTGTTCTGATAGTGGCCATTGGGCTGGTGTTGCACTTGACAAAGCTGAAGGTGATAATGCTGGAACTTACAAAGGGGTAAAGTATTTTGAGTGTGCTCAGCACTGTGGTATCTTTGTCAGACCTGATGAGATTTCACACCTGTTGGGGGCTGATGAAAATTGTTCCAATTACACTGGGGATGAAGACTCTGATGACTCCTATGATGATAAATCCTTCAAAGGAGACCACAAATACTCCGAAGATGATGAGCAGGGAGGAGGGCTTACAAAGCAGAAAGCAGAAGACACAAATGGTGCAGGAGGATCAGAAGTGAAAGAAAATCAGTCTAGGTTATGCATTGCCTTGCTGCCTGGAAAAGGGCAAAAGTTTCCACATTCTAGCCAGCGTAAGTGTAACAAATTCCTCTGTCAAAATAACTTAACGTGCTTGGGATCAGATAAAGAAAAAACAGAACTGACACAAATAAAACAAAGGATAATTGCAGGTATGCTTCCAATGAAGAGTAAGACTGGTAACACAGATGAGGTAAACACAAGCAAAAATATTTGTTGCTTGGTAGAGGATCAGAAAAGAAATAAACTCGCTGCTGATATTGCAAGTGAACTTGGTAAAAAACTTCTGTTTGACACTTTAATTGCATTTTCTGAAACAGCTCAACACAAATATAAAAGTGCCTTTGAAAAAGACATGATGAATTATGGCAAAGGCCTAAGACAAGATGACAATCAGAAAATGTTTCTCCTCAAAGAAAATTCAGTTGCTACCTTATGTGAACAATTAGCAAACGTTTCTGATGTTTTACTGTGTGACTTCAATATGCTTAGCATTCATGGTTGTCACACAGTAGCAGAAAGAATTGTAACTAAATTTGTAGATGATGCGGTTAAAGAATATCGGAAGATTAAAAGAAAACACGGATCAAAAGCAGACAAGATCTTTCATTCATCTTCAGAGACTTCTCCAACCACTTTGCCAGTAAGTACAGTAAGAAAGTTTTTGTCTGCCTAAGTGTTGGACCTGAAATTGGGTCTACGCAGGCAAGCATTTGTGTTGCCCAGTTGTTTTTATCATCCATAAAAACTACATCATGTCAACATTTGGAACTAGATTGCTCACTTAATCTGACCCATTCCTCATTTAAGGAATTATCCTGCAGCCAGTGGATAGCATGTGTATGGGGGGACAAAGATGAGCCGAGCATGGGGATAATGACTACAGCTAGTCCAAACAAAGCAAATGGAACTTTTTTGTTGGAATTTGTCAGTTAGTCAAAACTGATAAATTTGCACAAACCTCGATTTTGATTAAAAACTGATAAATTTGCACAAACCTYGATTTTGATTAATTTCAGAGCAAACCTGGACACCTGTCAGCTCATCTACCTGACTCCTTTGCAGCTCCTGGCTGTAAGACCTTCAGCTTTCAAATTCTGTATTAGCTCTGCAGGCAGCTTCTAGCAAAGTCCAGACTCTCAGTTCAGCCCCCGGGAGACTGGAACCCCAAATGAAATGGAAGCTTTTGATGCCTGCTGCTTCCAATCCCACAGTGTCTAATTTTTACTTCTTAAATAGTCCACCAGGAAGCACTACCACAGAAAATTAAAAAAACCAAACAAATAATACCAAAAAAACCTTGCTTTGGGAGGGTGGGGAGAGTAGTCCCAATCCATAATAAAAATGTTTCAAAATGTCAAAAACTTTCATAGAACTCCAAATTTGGAATTCTTTCTAATTCTGAATTCTGGCAAATACAGTTAAAATAGTGGGGTTTTTTGTTTGGTTTTTGGGTTTTGTTTTGTTGTGGTTTTTTTGTTTGTTTTTTGTTTTTTGGTTTTTTTTTTTTTTTTAATGACACATCAGTAAGCCTTTCTCTGAGCCCATGAGTAAGAAGATGGTTTTAAGTGTGACCTTAATCAGTTGCTCATAATCTCAATACCTCTAAAAATTGTGGGAAAAATATGGAGTATGACACCTGGCTTTTCTTTTTCTCTCTACTGAAGTTCCTTAGAAAAATCCTTGATGCTGGTGTTTTTGGAAGCTCTGAAGACTTTGATCAGCCTAATTCTGACCAACATATGCTGGTGAGACAAACACAAAAGCAATACTTGTACAAATTAGATCAGTGGCACTCAGCTCCTTGGAARAAAACTGTGGAAGTTCCTCCTGTGGTACCACATTACAGTTCATATGTTAAGAAATTGTCTGCATATGCTGTAGAAGAACTATGGACCCCAGAAAACATATATTCAAATTTCAGGAGAATCAGTGTGCCAAAGCACTTTGAATGTAATGATCTCCCAGGGAACGATTTGGAAACAGAAAGCAAGAGGATGTATAATCAGGTATTTGTAAAGTACTAACTGTTATTAAACTTTTCTTGTGTTCTGTAGGCTGACTCATATTAGCTAGTACTTAATGTTATTCTAGCTGCTAACACTAAATATAGCTAAAGGAACACTGAAAGAGGCATTGCAAAATACTGTTTCTGGTAATCTACTGCAAAATAATTCTACTAGAATAGGTGTCCTTGCTGCAATACAAGCCTTTTTCTAGAGCTCTTCAATCATAAGACCCTGGACACCTAGCCCAGTGCCTGTTTTGGGTCTGTTCAGAAAAAGCCAAGCTTCTCGGAAAGCTGCAGTCTAAAGAGTCCAAGTCTGCTGCCTTGGATGTCCTGCTGAGTTTGGACAGATCTTCATGTTCCTCAGCATCCTGAAACTATTGAGTTTTGTGGACCTCCATCTACACAAGGAGATTATAAAGGGTCCCATCAGGGCCTCTTGTATAAGCCATCCATGCTTGTTGAGCGTTCACACATTACTGTCCAGTGTCTTCTGCTGTACAGCTTCACATGCTCTTTAGGTAATGGTCATCATGACATCAGCTATAGGAACATCAGTGATGCAGATGATGTTAGGAAATTTTGCACTGAGATGCAAACCTTTACTGTCACCAGCCTAACATCCTTCAGAAGTGCTAAGAAAACTTTTGAAAGGGCATCAGTGAGAGATTCAGTTTATCTTGGTACTGTGTTTTTGTTGTTACAGGTTATACTGGATTTGACCCATGAGTTGCTATGTGCAGAATATCAAGTAACTGCAAATCCAAATACATTTCCATGGATGAAAGAAAATTTGGGATCTCACTGTTCCAGGCATCTTTGCAGAAGAACAGATGTCAATGAGGTCAAGGTACATTCTGGAAATGTAAAGCGTACAATAACAAGAGTCAGTGAAGAGAGCAGATATTGCAATGGCAAAAAGACAAATATGTGAAATTTGGGAGGATTATGGCAGTGTAACTGAGGTGATTAGAGAAGAAAACAGCATTGCTCTGAAATGCTTGAATAAATATAGACTGAGCTAATTAGTCTAAATATTTCAAGTGTATGGAGTTCTGTAGAGGAATGGGAATTGGGCTTCTAAATCTCCCTAGTTATGACTATCTTGGGTGTAACCTCTAAAGTAATCTTATGTTTAAAATGTGTTGGTTGGCCAGTATTGATCAGCTACTTCTAGATCAGTTCCCTAAACTTTGGGACGTTTCTAGGTTTATGCTGGATCTTCACGCTGGCACCTGTCACTCATTTGCAACCTTCACAGTGACAGAATTCCTATGAGAAGAATTCTTTTCAGCCTTTTTTATTTTGTAGACGTTTGTTCAGGGTGAAATTGTTAAAATAATGAACCTGGAAAAGAATGACTTAGAAATGAAAAGAAAATTCCTTAATATGACCAAGTATGGAAACTGTAAGAGAGACAGAGTGGACCTTATTCTGGTAAGCAGACTTCCAAAAGGAGATTTTTTTTTTTACTTTCTCTAGGTTTAAACTAGAAATTCTCATGCTTTTGTGAGAATCATGTTTACTTAAAATAATTTCAGAACTTCAAGTTATTGCCTTCCTTTTCAGTACACCTGCAGTAATAATCCAGTATTTCCAGTTCTTGTGAGTGGTTTAAATTAAATAAATTAACAATGCATGTATAAAGTTGTTGGATTAGGTACAGTGTCTTATACCTTTCAGAACTGACCATGCTCTTGTTCCTGAAGTAAACATTCATATCCATGTTATATTTTAGATTCAGGAGCTCCGCAAAGAAGAATCTCAGTGGACTTACTACAATGATGATGAATTAACTGTGAAGATGAGAATGACTGAAGACATATTTGATAGCTTGATCCTTGATACAATCGGAGTTCTTAATAAGATTTATCTGAGAAAAGCCCGTGATTAGAAGTTTTCCCTAAAAGGCCCTAACAGAGGAATTTTAATCTCTGATTTTTTTAGGCAAGAAATGCATGATTTAAGAATTTTAATTCTGAACTTGTACCCAATACCAGTGTGGCCTTGGCCTAATTTATATGTTCATGTTTACAATGAAAGGATGCAAGCAGAGACTTAAGCAGATAGAAAAATATTACACAAAATATTCTCCTTGTGTTTTGTGCTTTGGGAATGCTCGTTAACATTTTGCTTATGCATTTTAAGAGCACAATGTGTTTTAAAATTGTATACAAGTCTATACAAACAGGGTTCAAAACCAATTTATGTGTAAATTATTTTACTCTTTGTTATCATGTTCAGGTTGTGAATGACGACAAGTGAATCATATTTTGAAAATAATGTTCAGAAAATTATGGGTGACTGTCTTAAGAATGTAAATGCACAGATGGAATTAAATCTCCCAGAAACTGAATTGCTGTGGACCTCTGTAGTTTGGAATAAACTCCTCTAATTGGAACAAGTCTAAAACTTTTCCTGATGGGTACAGCAGAGTTAAAGGTGACTGCACACGATTTTTTATACACTGTGGAACTGGTTAAAAGTAGCTGGGAGATGGCCTCAGAGATGTGGCGTATGGAATGACCTTGCCCTGGCAGGATCTAGAGCCAGACATTCMGTTTTAATGTCTACAACTTTATGTAAATGAGACAAATACCGATGTGATGCACTTGAAATGGGATACTTTTCTATCAGTAACTCCAATTTCTGAAAATTAAATATGTGCATGTGATTAGGTTATTTATCATGCAATTCACATGAGCCCTTTGAATTCTTACAACATCTAAACATGGGGTGCTGAGGATGTACTTTAATTGGCAAAACAGAGGAAATCAATAATCCTATTATTTTGTATTGGCAAAATTGGAAAAATCAAGATTTTAACAAGGAAATATAAACATTTCCTGAGCATGCTAATTGTTCACTATGTATACTGCTGTGGTCCCACCTATTTTGCATTAAGAGAAGACCAATGATAAATTTTTATTTGTTTTTGGTTTTTTTTTTAAAATAAATACTATGCAAATATTTCTTACTGGAATTCAGGAACTGTTCATTATTGAATAATTGAATGTAAGTAGATCTGATTTATTCAAATCCCATTCATTCAGGGTGTCTTTCAAATAAAATGAAAAGCAGGACAACTAAATATAAACTATATGTAAACTTGTATTTAAAATCACAATACTTACAGTCTGGTTTTGGTGGGAAAAATAGAAGTACATTTTATGTTTCTATTTTTAAATACTGATGGCTTAACTGTTTTCATACTGTATTGTTTGTTTTCTGAATAAACAAAATAAACCCTATGTATCTCATTTTTATTTATTTTTACTGCAATTCTAATTGATTTCAGATTATACTGTATACAATGCTATTCTCATTGGTGAACGGGAGTAGTTTTGTTGTTTTGCAGACAGCTCCTGGGGACACTAAAAAGCCCTGTCCTGCTAGTTGCCATATGAATGGAAATAAAAAGGCAACTTCTGCCCCAAGCGCATTACTGTTGATCTTATCCTGTAAACTATTTTCATGTCCCTAGTGCTACATTTTCTTAAGTCTCAGACTTTTACCCTTGTTTTATCCTCGTTGATTAATTAATCTAGATAAGTTATTTGTTCTAAGATTAATGTTTTCTTGCTGTCACTTTATAGTAGAATTTAACTCAATTTTTTTTCTCCTGGACTTACAAATTGTTGGATACAATGACAAATCTATATATTGAAGCACTACAGTTTTTCAGTTTTTTGTCACTATGGTTTTGCAGCAGCAGGATCCTTGTGTTTGGAATGAAAGCTATTAAAAATATCACTTACATATATGAATGAATAGATGAAGGACCCGTTTTGTTTCAGACTGGTGCCTTATGTTACACTTGAGGAAGACAACCATTATATTTGCAATTAGGTTTGTGAGTGAAGCCTGAACCCTTGCAAGATGCTATATACAGAAGGACATAGCTATAAAGTAACTACTGCTGATGAGAATAAAAAGCGTATACATAGAACATGTCAGACATATTTAATATCCCCCACCATTCTGTGTTAAAAACCTTAGATTCTGGCACCCAGATATATTGACCTGTTCAGTCAGTGGCAAGACTTCAATATCAAGATTACTCTCCTTCAAGGTCTAATATTTTGTTTGCCTTGGTTTTGATCAATATTAACCTCCTGGGTCAATAAATCTTGATACTAGCCTCAAGAGGAGTCATTATCTTTCATAGAAAATGATTATTTCTCAGTTAAACCCTACATTTAATTTTCCTGTAATCCATCTCTCTCATCTTCGTACATTTAACAATTCTTCTGAATAAAATGCACTCTAAAATATCTTAGGCACTGCAGATTTTTAAAATCCTAATTAGCAACTGCCACAAGATTTTTCAATTCTTTGAAGCGGTTGGACTCCGCTACTGTAACCATCTAATTTTGTTGCTTACAGTACCCAGGAAAAATAGAGACAGAAAACCCCTCAGCTGGGACGTGATACAAGCAACCACGTAACTTATAGCTGAGGATATGGATGCAAAAGATATGTGACTGAACCACTTCAGACATTAATGGTCAAGAAAAGAAGATCAGGAAAAGAAAAGGCAAAGGTGGCAGAATCTGTTACTTCTCAGAGGAAAGGATTTTTACTGTATATAAGATTGCCACCCTTGTACTGTCTGTGGATTACTGGCCAGAAACAATGATAAACTACATTCTAACCTCTGAATTTACACCGGTGGGCCTAAAGTAAGAATTTGGATCCATTTGTTTCCTACTTGTTCTTGGAGGATTAAAAGAAGCATTTGTGAGTAACAGAAGCAAGGATTATCTTTTTTGGGGACCTCAGCCTTTCATTATCTGAGTTTTAAACTCCTCTGAAGTCGTCCTCTGGGGACGTTTCCTCTGTTGGTTTTCTGCCTCTGTTAATGTAATGAAAATTCTTGAGCCTGCATTTACAAATGGAAGGAGACTTTCACACTGTGGCTACAGTTATAAAAGGTGCTAAAATCCATTACTAGCACACAACCCATCTGGTTTTACTAAAAGGACAGAGTTTCTAACAACCTCTTCAGAGCTCACAGTGTCCTACGTGCAGCCTTTCATCGCATCTTCAGTTTTGAGGAGAAACGGCTCTTTCCTGCCGAGTGATGTACTTTGGGATGAAACAGTTCTCAACCCAAAGGCCGTGCTATTTTAATCTCTTTTCAATGAGAAGCTTCATGAAGTTGAAACTTCTGTCTCTGTAACAGATTGCCCCATAAAATTGGCCACTAAGCTATCTCTATTGTTTTAGCCTCATTAGTTTTACTTTTTTCCTTAGTCCCCCTGAGGGAGAYGTGGCTCTAAACACAGCCGCAAAGGGTTTATTCGCGGCGTGTCCCTGTCACCAGGGTTTGGTAACGCACTTGGGGACCAAGCGGGAGGGAGCAACCCTACCACCTCCCTCGCCCTGCACCTCCGGGGCTAGGGGGTAAGGACATGGCGGCTGCCAACAGGTGCGTCCCCCACCCGGGGAAAGGCCAGGTCGCCGTCTATGGCCGGTGTGGCATGGGGGGCAGCGGGCGGCGCCGCCTCGCTCTCTTTGGACGGGGGACCCTCGCTTCCCTCAGAAGGAAGCAGGGGCCAGGCCTCCCCCGCGGGCCGCCAAAGCCCCGGGACGCCGATGCGGGAAGGAACCGAGGGGGGGACGGGTCACGGCGGCGGCCCGGCCCCAGCGCAGCCTCCCGGGCACTAGGCCGCGTCGCCAGGGCCGGCGCGTTGCTATGGCGCGGCCCCGCCCCGCCCCGCCCCGCCCCTCGCCGCGCGCCGCTGGCGTCCCAACATGGCGGCGGCGGGCGGCAGCGGGCCGGTGGTGCTGCTGGTCCTGCTGCTGGCGGCGGCGGCGGCGGCGCGGCTGTACCGGGCGGGGGAGGACCCGCTGACCGTGCTGGCGGCCGGCTCGGTGCGGCGGGCGCTGCTCAACTCCTCTGCCGCCTGGGTGGTGCAGTTCTACAGCTCGTCCTGCGGCCACTGCATCGCCTTCGCCCCCACCTGGCGGGCCCTGGCGGGGGACGTCAAAGGTGAGGCGCCGCCGCCGCCGCCCCCCTCCGCGCCGGGCTCTGACCAGGCCCCCGCACCCGGGGGAGCGGTCACCGCCGCCGCCCGGCTCTCTACGGCTCCGCCCGGCGTGAGGCCAGGCTGCCGCGGGCCTGACCCGCTGGCCCGCAGCCCTCCGCCCCGCGGCCTCCCTCGGGTCCCCGGGCCGCGGCCGTCAGTCGCCGGTGTCGGTGCTGGGACCGGGGCCGGGGCACCCGTGTGGGCCGCAGCAGTGCCTCGTGCTGCCTCGGCGCACGTGGTCACCCGTGGGGCGCTCGGCTGCAGCGGGACCTCGGCACGTGTGGGTGGCAGCGGGGCCTCGGCTCGCTGTGTCACCCGTGGGCTCTGGCGGTGCCATGCCACGCGTGGCCGTGCTTTGCGTGAGCTGCAGTGCCTCGGCGCGAGAGCGTCGTCCCTCTWCTCGCTTCTCTGGTGGCGGGCACGGCCCTTGCCACGCTGCCTGAATGGCACCCAGGACAAAGYGAGGCGTGGGTGATAGTGGCAAGTCTCCAAATTAAAGGTTTCATAGGAATCCAGGGATAAAACATCACCACCTCTCACATGCACACAGCGATCCAGCTGCGGATTTACATGCAAGTGTCAGTGTGCGTTGCAGCGTGCGAGTGGATGCGCTGAGGCGCAGGAGGTATGTTTAGACTAAACTCTTTGAGGCAAGATCTTTATCTTCTGAATGTTTTGTAAAGAGACTAGCCTATTTTAGAGGAGAGGCCATGCATGTGTTTGATTTATATCTTGCAAAATCAATATAGCGTGAATGGACTAGAAGGGGGAAAAGGACCACCAGGAAATAATACAAAAATCAAGCTAAGTGAGAGTCAGATTTTCAGATTTATCAAATAGTGACTTAAAAAGAAACGTTGGCCTCCAYGGTTTATACTGAGGGAGACCTGCCTTGCTGTGTCTTAGTCTGCTCAATTTTTTGGCAGGTGCTGAAGTGTTTTACTGTATTTGTAGATCTAAGGTAAGGAAACAAACAGGCCCCTCAGGTGTTGGTTAAATTCAATACATCTGGTGGGGAGAAGACCTGAGATCAAATTTGTAGGAAATGTTATGCTTAATATAGTGGTGTTAACAGCTTTTAAACTACTCTTAATTTAGCATTTGAGCCAGGAGACATTTCCAGGATAGAGACAGCAGTTCTAATGCATTCATATGGTTTCAGTTTGAGAGGGAATGAAGAGCTCTGGCTTTTCTCTGGCAGCCTTGTATGTGAAAAGTGTTAATGATTAATGTGAAATGTAGGTGCAGTATTAGGTATATGTGGCTTTAGAAATACGGAAATGGAGGCCTACCCAAAAATAGGTCCTGATGAACTTGTCACATGCCGAGGATTGCTGACTGATGAGCAGAAGCTCAAAAATGGAGAAACACAGAGCAGTAATGGCTTCAGAGCATTTCAAATGCTCCTTACTTCCATGGGTTTATTGTTTGTAAAAGCAGTAGCTTTCTTCTGTTTTCTTTGCATAAGTTTGTGTAACATTTTCACCTTCTGATTTGATTTGCTTGTGGCCAAAATAATATTAGATTTTCTTCTTTTTTGAAGAAAAGTAAGAACAAGGAGGTGTTTGAACACTGTAGTGAAGATCATGAAGAGCCTGAACTGACCAGAGCTTTTGTCAAAATAAGACAGGGACATGTTTATATATTACTACAGCAGCATGATACCTTTGTAGGCAATACTTTTTGTAACTTGTAATGACTTCTCCAAATATATATTTTCTTTCTCATCTGCAGTCATGATAACTGTGAATGATATTATGCACTTTTATTACTATAACCAGTTAAAGGCCTATCTACTCTTTAATCCATTGAGTTTTTATGAAGACTTTCATTTAAAAGGTGGATTTTTATGTTTGTGGACATTGGCACTACCAGCAAATGCAATTGGCTTCTGGTGTTATTTGTCAGCAAAATGTTTCCATTTTAAAGTTGGAATGAATGGATTTTAGTAGGAGACTGAGGACAGTCACACTTTTCATTGGTAGCTTCATCCAAAAAAACCCAAAAAACGTTTTGCCCACTTAGGCTGTCTCGACATTTGTTTTTCAAAAATATTTACTCATCTGCTAGGGTATTACAGCTATCTTCGAGGATGCAGACTCATCTACATTAGAGAACTCCTAGATCACTGTGGTTGTATTTGCTAATTTGGTATAGTCCAGTTAAATTGGTGCAACTACTTTGTCCATTAAAGGCCTGTGCTAATATACTTAAGTTTTATTTCATTTCACATTTGTTAAATCTTGGCAATATTATCATTGCAAACTTCATAGCAGAACATAATCCTCCTGAAAAACAGGAGCGGTGCTTGCTTTTGTGTAATTTATGTTTTGAGTTTGATACTCCCTCTCCTCTCACAACAGGCTTTAAGCTTAGAGTCATTGCTGCTGCATTCCTAATCGCACATTTAGTTTTATTACAGTAGTGTCCAAAGTGGCCATTATAGTTAATTGTGCTTTTTCTGTCTTTAAAAGATGATTGAATCTATCCACCAAAATGCCTGTGGGCTGGAATTATGTGTAGTAGTTTTCTGTGTAGAAGTAACAAACCCTTGGAAATCCCATATACAACAACCTTTGAATTATATGCAGAAGCAATCCACTCCTCTGGATTTGGAACAACTATTCCAAATCTAGCAATTGTTGTTCCAAATCTAGCAATAATATTTCCTTCTAGAAATTGTTCTTTAAACACATTTGGTGGGGCACTGCAGAAACCCTGTCGTTATTCAGGAAGCAGCCTATGTGTTAAAATACGTAATTCTCAAGTAGCACGCAGGGAGAGGTTCCTTGTGATGCATCTCTCATCTCCCTGACTGAAACTTCATAATGGAAAATAACACACGGCATTGCATCTGCCTGCTGGAGGGAATACACAAGGTTTATGCAAAGAAAGTATCTTCCTCGTAATACACCATGACTGGTGTATTGGTATTCTGTAGCATTTCTTAAGTGGGAGGTTTGACCAACCTGCTGGATTTCCAGTTTGTCCGATACATTCACGTAATTCATTGGAACTTGTTTAGCATAAACAGAAATAGTGTTGGTTAATATGATATCACTCATCTACCCCTTTCATATAGTTTGTGAGTTAGTATTTCAAAAATACTAATGCGAATTTAAAATTCATCATCATTTAAAAAAAACAATCCAGGCTACAGTGCCACTGTAAACTTACACAGTCTAGGCTGTGCACTCCAGCAACTTTCACATCCTGTAGAAAGGAAAAGCTCCTTTTTAAGCAGAAGCAAATGCTAAGCAGCACACATCCCAGCTGGTGCTCTTTAACCCAAGTATTTAGCTAGAGATGAGTTTGCATTGTTGTGAGTAGGCTATTTGCATTAGGTTCATAGCGCTTCTATTCATTGTATGGAGGAGGATCAAGACAGGTGGAAAAAGGAGGAGGAGTGGTGAAAGTTGAATGAGATAGATACCCAGAAGCCAAACTTTTTTTTTTATTTTGCATTTTATTTGATGAAATAGACTGTTGTATCTTTTGTGCTCCTGTGAATACATGCCCATCTGCTCTAGCATGCTTGTAGTTACTCCTGGTGCCTGTTCAGCTGTTGGCATGTTCAGCACAACTCAAATTCTCCATCAGCTGCCCCATCCTCCTCCAAAGACAAATAAAGGTCAAGCTAAATTTCAAAAGCAGCTAGGCATACCGCTGTCAATCAGATCTTGAACTTGATGAAGCTTTCATGCTCTTTGCTATAAAAGCAAGTTTAATTTTACATTTTATTGATACTTGGGAATTGTGGTGTACCTTCACATTCTGCCCACAGCTGTTTTGATTTAGCTTAGCTTTTAACAGTAACTGTCTAAGGAGTCTCTTGGAGCGGTTCTTCCGTAAAGTGATTGCTGCAGTGGAGCATGGCTCAAAAAGATAAGTTCCTAGAAAAATGAGAAGGAAAAAGCTATAAATGAGTTGAAAGCTTTTATTGACGTTATATAAGCATATTTATAGAAATACTTGAACTCTTGTGGTTATTGCTATGAAACATTTATAAAGGAAACTTACAGTGATGTTCAAACTCAACTATTTAGCACTCTGGTTAAAACTCGGATTTTTTTGAGGGATATCTAATGTATTCCTGAACAGTACTAAAAGATAAAGACAGCTTTCAGTAGACAATATGTGAGCGTTGGATTGTGTGCAATTCTGGAGGCCTCTGAGAAAATTGTAAGTTCAGTAAATAGTGAGTCCTTGTTAAAACAGCTATAATACAAGATGCATCAAATTTATGGTTTTGTAATTGACAGCCATGTGGATGAGTAACTGTTGGATTTATTTTATTCAGTTATATATATTATGCATGCTTTATTTTATGAGCTTAGCTAATGGGAAAAACTAGGCAGTCCAATCTRGTATCTTGCAAGCGTTGGGTTGACCACTATTTCATTTTTCCTGGATTCAATAAAAYGTCTTCGGCCCTGGAACTGCTACATTGTGTGTTGGGATTCTTTTTATTTAGGTGTATTGAGAATACTGATGCAGCTAAGAAAAACAGGGAGGTTTTAATTATTTTACAAATCAGTAGATTGTATTACACTTGACAGTAGAAATGAATAGCAAATGAGAATCGACCAAGGGCTTGATTTTTATGCCATTGGAATCTATTGGAGTTCTGTTGTTGATTTCCATGGGAAGCAGGGTAATCCATCAGCTGGGATCCTTGATCACTTCTGCTGAACGTTGAAAGATATCTTTGTTTTCAGACTGGGAATCTGCAATTAGAGTGGGTGTGCTGGATTGTGGGGAAGAAGAGAACTATGAGACGTGCAAAGAATATGGTATTCACTATTACCCAACTTTTAGGGTAAGTGGCATAATATATTGCCTTAGTAAATGATGCATGCTTTATAGTAACTAAAATCGTAACAAACATGCTTGTGCAGAGTGTTACATGTAACTAGTTGTTCTTTAGCTGGACTTTTACTTTGCTTTTGCTGAGAAAATGCAGAGTTGATAAAAGATTAATTCGAGTTCTTCTTGCTGAATGCAATAGCTGATGCAGTTATTTATAGCAGTAATTCAGTCCTCAGTTCTGAGTCTGAAAAAATCTTATTGAAAGAAGATACCATTCTAGAAAGTACTATGTTGTTAACATTTATATAACACCTAGTTTTAATATATTCATTAGATAATAACAAATTGTATAAATATTTTTCAAATTCAAATGTTCATGATTATTATTAGTGGTTTTATTTTTGGTGAAAGTAAAGGTAATACATTGAAATTGCATCATGAAATCAGCTGATTCCATGACCAATTAAAAATTTACCCTTGATCGATCCTTCACTATTTTTCTGATTAATTTCATAATTTGCTTAAACTGGCTTTTAAAAGGGATCTTATGTTTGCCAAAAGTATCTACCATTGTTCATTTTCAGGCCTAAGTGCAATTTTTAACTTGTCTGTCTTTGTCAATGTGTATAATCACATTATTAACCGTAAGTATGAGCAGAATGTGATGGATGGAGAGGATTGAATAAACTGTGTTTGTTATGACAGGAGAGGGAACAGGAGACGTTTCACTGTAGAATTTGTGATGTTCTACCCTGATAGGAAGAACAAACTTTTTTTTGGTCTTTAAAGTTTTGGGTGTAAATTGGAATACACTCTTTATTAGATGCTGAATCTTTTCTATATTATTTTTTATAGCAGAAGGCAGTCAAGCTCCATTTTATATCCTGTTTAACCACTGGAGGGAGTTGAGAAAATGTGAATAGTGTTCTAAGTATATACACAGTTGGTAGTACTGATTTGGTAATCAGTTAATTTGTGTTTGGGTTAATGTTTGCAGTAATGGATCGATATACAGTATTGAATTATGCATTACAGTATTTTTCCTCTAAAAGTTGGCTTTATTGTATATCAGAGTTTCGACTGGTACATATGTGCTACCTTCGTATAGTTGAGAAGCAGGTCTTTGGAACTCATAGGCTAAGATGGAAAACTGTCTTCTGAACAGATAGGTAAAAATGTTTTGTAATTAGAGCTGTAAAAAGTAAAAGCTCTTGAAAGCCATTTTTGTTTCTAAACTGAGCTTTTGTCTGATACAGTGAGTTATTGTCAAAGCAATAATACTTCTTTTCCTCCCGCATAGTACTTCAAAGCATTTACAAAGCAGTTTACTACTGGAGAAAATTACAAAGGTAAGAATATCCTACTGTAAGAAATCTCCAAAGCGGTTATCCTATCAGCCAGGAATGTGCCACACAATAAGCAAAATCCCTTTGCCAATTAGTTTAGACAGCTAGAGATGGGGTGAACACTAAATAGCTCTTTAAGATATGATATTACAAGTACTGTATGAAAATAGAATGTCAGGCAGAATTTTAGATAGGCAAAACATTTGTTCAAGAACTTAGGGCTCACATTCCTCACTTTTTTGAAATGTAGTTCTTAATTTTCACAAATGGCTAGATAATTTTTAAAAATTCTTTCTTCCACCACACACCTCATCAGCATGAGATCCAATTTGCTCAATCCTGACTCTGGTGCTTTTTGATCTGTCAACCATTTTCCAGGCATCCCGAATCTCACTGGGAGAACCCCTATTCAGATGTTGACTAACTGAAAACAGGCTTATCCTGTGTGTCTGACAGGATCACAGCTTGAGGTGGTTTGTCTGGGGACAAAAGTAATGTTGTCTTTTTCAATGGATTAACATTTAAAAGGCCAGAGGTCGGAAGAGAGACCACCTGCACCATTAACCCTTCATGTAGAAGTAGACCGTAGTTGTACCTGTTACTTTTTGGCATTTGTGAGAGTTTCTGCTTTTTAATTTATTTCTTTTAAAGCGAATAAAATATTCTCACACTTCAGTTATTTCCTCATATTGTTAGTGGCTTTGTAACCTCACCTCGCCCATTTGGTAAGAATGGTACACCTTTGCAGTTTTTAATGCATGATGAATATCCTTATTGCAAAAAACCTACTGAAGTTGCCCACACTAACTATTGTGAAAGTGAGCACAGATTTAGAATGAAGTATTGTTTGAAGAGAAAATCAGCAGCAAGGCAGGCAGATGGTTAGATCTGGAAAAGTCTTGAGGTTTTATTAATTTTGGGGTGGGATGACAGCTTTTAAATATGATCTCATCTCAATATCAAAATGAAATCCTACAACTAAATCCTTAGTCCCTGTTCTTCACCCAAATAGTATTCTGGTTTTTAAGTCCAAATTTAAAACAAAAACCTGACACAGAAAAGCATGAGAATGTATGAAAACCTGCATGTGAGTAATTTTTTTCCAGTTTTCTGAAGTGTTGTATTTTTTTTTGTAACCTGTACTCAGCAGGAGCAGATCGAGAGCTGCAAACAGTTCGTCAGATGATGATTGACTTCTTACAGAACCATTCCCAAGAGTTGAGACCACCTGCTTGCCCGCCATTGGATCCAGTTTCGTAAGTTCCTTGTATAAAATACAGCTGGTGTATGCTTACTATGTTAATTAAATAAAATGTAGAAGGTCCTATTAACAAGAAGAAAGCTTACTTAATTTTTATCAGTTCTGCTACCAGGTTGTAAAAGGAAGTTCCATCAATAACAGTGGGTGTATTGCATTCTACCTGTGCTAAATAGCTTTTCTTTTCTTAAAAGGTCCAGTGATATTACTTCTCTTTTTGACAAGAACAGCCATCATTATACTGCCATTGTGTTTGAAAGTAACAACTCCTATGTTGGACGAGAGGTAATGTATGACTTATGAATCACATAATGAATATGAATGAATGTTATCATAACAGAGCTGAGTTTTATGTTATTTAGCCAAGCAACAAAATTTCTGATTATAGGGCTGAATTAAAGGCTCATGAAGGGCAGGTCATGCATACTTGAGATATCACAAAGTCAAGGGATTATATAGGGCTGTTGTATTTAGTCACACGGAGGAACTTGCTTACAAATGAATGTGATGTCATGTTAACTTCTTCCATTCAAGTTTTAGTGGAAGATTAATTTATCAATTTCATTGTTAGCACAATTCTTCTTTCTTTCAAGATTTGGAAGATCACAACAAAAATATTGTTAGATTATGTTATTGTTTTGTTACTGCTAGAGAACCGTTCATAATATTCATTCTTCAGGGCAGCTTTTGTGATTTCAACTGTTTATAATAATCTAAATTCTCTGGTTCTCTTTCGTCACGTATAGGTTTTAGGAAATTAAGATGATAGCATAAAATTATTTTCACAGCTCTGAGGCACTGAGTAAGTGGAAGTCTTTGGTTTTTTGCTTCCCCCACCCTCTCAATAAAATATTTGATTTGGCATCATTTCACCACCTAATGAGCCTGCTGTTAGCTTAGACAACTGTTACTTTTCTCTTCCTGCCAAGATCTAGGATAAGTAAAGAAAATAAATTGCATAATTATCTAGGCATAATCTGTGTAGAAACATCCAATGTCTGTGAAATGTTTCTAATTAGATTTGATGCTGAGATGGCCCAGTTGCATAAGTGGAGGAGAGTGTGCTGCCAAAAGTGAGAATCACTTTGAGAAGCAGGCTGCTTCCAGACATTTGTTTTCTGGAAGCTGCTGCGTTGATACAAGTGGGCATTACTGAAGAGAAGAAATGTGATGATTATACAGTTCTTCAACTTTTTATCACACTTGCTTTAGTTTTATTACCTGCTGCTGTAGGGAAAGACTGAGTGTCATCTGATTAACAGAAAGTGGAGTCTGCTTTCAGAAGAAAAAATATTTGCTAATGTTATGTAGTATTTTAGCTTTATAGAATAGTTTAGTGAAATAGAAAATAACGTTGTTTTCAAATTTACAGTATAAGACAATATGGACAAACCTAATAGAAGTCACAACAGCTGAAGAAAGGAAGGCCATGCGTTTATCACTGATGGAAGGAAGAAAGGGTCTTTTAAATTACAAGTTTGAAAGTGAGGGGAAACATAGCAAAGAAAATACTCACCTGAAAGGGAAAAGTGTAGTGGAAACTGTGAAAATAACAACAGGAAAAAGATATAGAAGAGGCAGAGAGGGGTAAAAGTAAAAGAATGACAGGTAGAAATGTAAGAAGAGTCGGAAGTATGGAAGGTTTTGTAGGTGAGAATGGAACATTTGAAATGGTAGTATAAGAGCATAGGCTAATGGAAGGATGTGAGGAGTGTGGTCATTAGAATTGCAAAAAAGGATGCCTTTAGCAGTGGGATCTTGAAGGATTTTAAGAAGGGAAGAAATGAGTATTTAAGCTTTTTTTTTAAAGGGCAAATTTTCATTACTTATAATCGAGTCATCATATTTGTAGGTGCAGCTTTGGCTGTAGTTGGCAAAGAGTTTTGATAGTTGAGTCCTGGCAAATCTTTGAGGCATCCTGATGTTACCACCCTCTTCTGCCTCCTCCACCCTTCGCTGAATTTTACACCTTGCAAGGAAATTTGTGCCCACCCCCAGCTGCTCTAGTGCAAAAACCCAGCATCAGGTTTAAACAGCTGATGAAGATTGGTTTGAGCTAAGATGCTGGACCGTGAACTGGAACTTTTGAGGTATAGGCACCTATTCCTGTATGGAGTATCTGCTGTGGGGTTGGTAAACAGAAAGAGCTGAACAGTCACCTGGGTGCTGTGACACCACAGACTACGCAGCTTGATTTGCAGGGCTTGCCAGGCAAAGCCTTAACTCCTGTGGAGCCCTTAATTGTTTTCTAAGTTATGGACTTTGACATAAGAATTCCCTAAAGTGGTGGGACCAAATAAATGTTTCTTCACTACCTGAAAATTTGCCTTTAGACTCTTACATATGTAACATGAAACATAAACCTGTTGGTGCCTGTGGAGTATCCTCTGGGCTTTTTTGATGTTTATGAGGACATTTTATCATTCATTCTCATGTTTTCTTCAGATGTTAGACTTCAAAGGGAAAAGATCAGGATAGACCAAGAAAAAAACGTGGAAGATAGGAGTAAATAATTTCCAGAGAAGAGTAAATCTTCTTTAACTGAAATTGTTAGTGTCCACAGAATACTCATAGATGTACTTCCTTGGTGAACAGCTTAATGATACCCTTAAAGGATGATGCACTTCACCTATTTATATGTCTTGTCCTACAAGATTGGATGTTCCTTGAACAATGTATAATTCATGTCATCTTTTCATTATCCAGGTTATCTTAGACTTGATCCAGTATGAAAACATCRTTATAAAGAGAGCGTTGAATTTTGATAAGCCTTTTCTTGAGAAACTTGGTATTACCTCAGTCCCTTCATGCTACCTGATGCATCCAAATGGGTCCCATGGATTAATTAACATGTAAGTAGTTACCTGTCTGAGGAATATGTGGAGGTTCACTTAAGCTATAAAAACAGTTTTCATAGCTTCCTTTCATAAAAAGTAAGTTATTCTATAACCGTCTGTTTGCATATATATAATGACATTATGTCCTGGCATGTAATCAATACATTGTACTGACTGAAGTTGTGTGTTCATTTCTTTGTGTTTGAAAATTGCCTGTCTTGTGCACTCTCTAGCAATTATTAAATCATCTAGTGCTCTTGTTTACTCTTTGTGAGTGCTTGTAATAAACAGACATGGGTTATGCCAGTGGAAGTTAGATTTCATCGTATAGTAGGGAAGATTAGCCAAAATGGTGTGGTGGCTAATTATAACCCTTGTGGTGTTTGACTACAATAACAAGTTTATACTGTTGACAAAACTCACTTGTTAAGTAGATGATTTGAAGTAGTGCTTCTAACTGGAAGTAAAAGCTCTAAGCCAGTGTTTGTTATATGGAGTTTGATATGCTGAGAGCAATGAGCTGGTTGTTCTTAATGAACCATTTAATAGTTACCTCTATTTTTTTAGTAAGAGACCTAATATTACTTTTGCTTCCACTTGCCTATTTATAGYTTTAACCTATTACTGTGATACTTCTGAAAGGAAAACACTTTGAAATAAAAGTGGAAAAAAATTAATGAAGCATCACAGTTCTTAAAAAAACTTGCTTCTAAGTCAAAATACTTGTTCCATGTGAACATTGCCTGTGTAAGGCGAACTGACATTTTGATGAACATGATGTGTTCTTATTTTGAATGGAATTTCAAACCACTAATCCAAATCATTGTTATTACTATTCCTAAATTGAACATTTTCATTTCACTTTGTATCAAAACATAACATGTTGCACTAGGACTGTAAAACATAAAACAAAGTGAATATCTTATTTTATAAATAAGCTAATTTGCTTTGGATATTCACTTAGTCTGAGATTAAAAGTAATCTTTGCTTTGTCCATTTATATGCAGTTTGAAGCCTCTACGGTCTTTCTTTTCTTCGTATTTAAAGTCACTGCCAGGTGTAAGAAAAAAACTTCTTTTGCCACTTCAGCTACCTGTTCAAGAAAACAAAAAGGAGAGTACAGAAATCAAGGTGTGGAAAGAGTTCGATAAGTAAGTGATACCCTCGATTTTCAGATCAATGCTTGGTTATAAAAATTTGCTTGCAGTTTTTTCTTGCCACGTGGGAAGCTGTAATTTATTATAAAATCCTAGTGCAGTTCAGAATTTTACTTCATTCCATCCCACGTGAGGTACCTTGTGTTGAATAGGTTGGTTACTACTGAATGATCTGCATTCTTCTGCCAAGTAAAATTAAAGGCATTCACGCTTAATACTGGAGAAATTATGGCATCGCAGCTGAAAGCGATGCTTTCAGCTGTTGGTTCAACTTCATCCATTTCTCAGTATATTCAGGTAACACTTTTGAACTAGTTCAATTCCAGCATCAAGGTTACAACTTCTTTATGACTGTGAGCAGTTTTTCAAACAATTCAGAGGTGAAATTATTGAGGGCCTGCCAGTATTTGGTTTTTAGCAGCAAGCATCTGCACTGCTATGGAGGGAACGTTTATTGCTAAATACTTAATTGACTTAAAAATAGCAAGGACTCATCACCCATTACCTGAAGTATTTAGATCACTGATTTGAATTGTTGGAAAACTTCAGCAAGTAATCAGTGTCCCTGAAAAAATAAATAGTAAAATAACGAGCTATAACATTTCTGTTGAAAGCAAGAATTCTCTGTGTATATAATAGTGAAGCAGTGCCCAGTAAAAAGTGCTTGTCAAATGCAAGTATAATAGAAAATACTAAAGTCACTGTAAAATATGTTTATTGTACGAAATCCGGTAAGGTTTATCTTCACCCTCTTTCCCTCTTTGTCTGTTTGAGAGAAGGATGCAAAGGCTTTGCAGAGAGATAATCCCTCAGCATCTTTAGATGGAAAAGATGTAGGACTGAGTGCTTTCATTTTGTACTTATTTTCCTTTCATGGACACTATTAGTGTCATTTTCTTTCAATGACTATTATAAAATATTTTATATGAAACATTCTGTTATCAAAACAACTTAGTTAAATTGAGCTGCTTTCCAGCAAGACAAAATCTTGTTGGTGTGAGTCTCAAGTCCAAGTATCTTCTGAGTAGGATTCTTTGGGGGAACCTCATGCATTCACATGGATGTCTCTTTATTTAAGAAACTTGAAGCAGAATTTTGCTGTTCTTTTAAATTTAAGTGAGTACGTTATTAATTAAGGAGATAAATTCAGAGTAAGTCTGTAGTTTGAGTTGTTAAGAATATAGATTATTCTGTATTTTAATATGTTATTTCCTGCTTGTTATTTAAGAGGTGGGGCCAGCCAGTTTCTTGAATGATTGTTCTTTTAATTCTATTTGTTTTTAGAAATAATAGTGCTGCTGAACTCTTACAAGAAGTGTTTAACTCTATTAACTATGTGAACTTCTGTTTGTTTGGTTACATTGCTCTGTATCATACTGTCTTGAGTTTGTACTCTGAAAGCATTGAAAGATAGGGTGTTTTACTTGATGTATTTGTACTTTGTAAAGTGTTTTTGTTGTTATGAAGATATTTTGTTGTGAGAAGGAACTCTTAAAATCTTTGATTTGCTTTACATGTTTTACTTGTACCTGTCATAAGGTACCTAATTCTGTCTTAAGAGCTGGTGTGATTAAAATTGACTGTTAAACTTGTATGCAAAGAACCTACAGTAAAACTACTGCATTTGGGAGATTCAGTTCTTTCCAACATTGACCTTTTTCAGTCTTGTTTGCACTCTTGCTCTGTGTATAATCTACTTTTGTTCAACAAAAGTCTCCCTTTTTTCATAGCATGTCATTTTTCTATTTGTGGTCAATCCTGAAGAGAAGCTATAATTTCTTTTTACACTAGCTATTTCCTTGCTGACAATGTCAGGGTTATAATTTCATTACAAGGTAAAGCTGGCTGGGAGGCAAAAAGTTTAGTCAAATATAAAAGAAATGCTTGTGTGTGGTTATGCTTCATTTGTCTAAACTCTGAACAAAATGACAAAATTACTCTTTTAAGAGAGTACAGTGAAACTCATTGAACTTGACATTCACCATACTGAGCACCTGAAGTAACTGCTGTGTCTTCCCGTGCTGGTGTAGGATATACTGCAATCACTGTGGAGTGGCAAATGTTGAGGTTTTAATGACACCTACTATATATCAATTTTACCTTCATGACTGGTGAGAAAATGAGCGAAAGAAACCTGCCACTTTATAACATTATATATGTGTGTTTCAGATCTAAGCTGTACATGGCTGACCTTGAATCGGGATTGCATTACCTGCTCAGGGTAGAGCTTGCTACACACAAGACACTTGAGGGAGCTGAGCTAAAGACCTTCAAGGATTTTGTTACTGTCTCTGCCAAGGTATACACTTCTAGTCTTTGATTATTTGTAAGAATAAAGTGACTCTAACATAAAATTTATTATGTGACATAAGTCTCTCAAAATGTCTTTCAGAATGTTTAAATATATCCTTCCTCACTAGCTTAAAAAATAGTTTTGTGGGTTTCTTTAAGTGTTATTTTTGAGTTATTGTATGCCTTTCTGACATACTTATAGAGTTGAAACACATTTTAATTTAATCTTAGAGGGCTTGAAATTAAATAAAGCTTAAGTAGTCTGCAGCATATTGAACAAACATTGTAAATACAGTCCATTTATCAGATTTTCTGGATAAGTAGCTATTGTAACTGAGTGGGATTAAAAAAACCTTTGTTTTTCATCCTTGACTTTTGGATTTCGTTAGTGCATACTTGACAAATGGTGTTCTATTTAGAGATATTAGTAACTTCTGTCTAAATTTTGAATATAATTGAGGTATTGAATTTAATTAATTGAGTATTTCAAAATAATTGAGGTATTGAATATAATTGAGTATTTCAAAAATAAAGATGCTTACATATTACATTTGAGTGAAGGGACAATATATGTAATATAATGTGATATGACTTGAAAAAAAATTGAAATAATTTAACTTTATAATGTCAGCCTACTGAAATGACCTATGTCTCTTTATATTTACTTACTCAGCAGCTAATGCTTTGTTTTATTTTAAAGAAAGTGAATCAATATCTGTTTAAGGGAATAATAAGGCCTATATGAACTATTGCCAAATATCTGGATTTATCTGAAATCAGACAGACAGTTTCTTGGCCCCCCGCAGCCATCAGAGGTCAGAAATCTCTAGCTGGCCTCATTCCTTTAAGAAAGTGTAGTGGTAATCTTTCCATCATATTATCCCTAAAACATCCTCTGTTCTTCCTGATGGGTTCTGGCCAGCTGATGCAATTTGCTTCCCTGGCTATTAGTGCATAAATGGGGAATGCTCTCTTTTAGTTGCATGCTCATCTGCCATTGTACAAGTGGGGACTGCTGTCCTTTATTTGCATTCTCGTGTCATGTAACGCTTTCCTCGTAGTCCTCATTCATGATTCTCGGGTGTTTCTGTTAGGAAACTTTTTATACTATCCTCCTGTGTAACAGCATTTATAGTAATGATAAATCCTAAGTCACAGAGGTCTCTGTTCCCTACTTGGGGAATTTTCATTGCTGTAGAATTAGTTTTTTTGGCAAACAGTGCAGAAGTCCATTGTTTTTTGAGTCCTTGATGAGACTGATACCTACCTGAGATACTGTGCAGCTATTGTCTTTTAGATAGTAATGCATGATATTCTGGGGCTCCTACAGGAGTAAATGTARTTATAGTATGCCATCAGTAGTTCAGAGGTGTGCTGGTTTTTTACAGACTATTTAAGAGTTGTCTTTGAACCCAAACAATGCACAGGGTCCCCTGTGTTAGATACAACACAGACAATTAGCAAAAGGGAATTCCTGCCCGTTAGATTTGCATGATATCAAGTAAGCAGTCTGTGAATTAGAGATATTATTGATAGTTGGACAACGGCTGCAGAATGACTAGCATATGTATAGCATGTTCTGTCATAAATTGCTTTATGTATTTAATGTAGCAGATACAGGGACTTTATTTCCCCATCTGTTGAAATACTGCTCCCTCCAGAAGGGTAGTTAGAGGATGGTATGCATACTCTACTTAATTCTATAGTAATTACAACTATCGCTAAAGCAAAATACCATTTCTAGTGTAAAATAATGGTATTGCCTCTGATTTACAGTTCCTCAAACTCATCTGCCAGACTCTGACTTCTTTAAGTTGCAAGTTAAGGAAGTCACTATTTCCAAATCGCTTTGGAAATCATTATTACACATATGAAAAGGAAAATGCTCTTCTAGGTAACCAACATCATCTACATTTACAGAAATCTGACCAAATATTTTATAAGAACTAATTTTTGTGATTAATCTTTTAAGAGTGAGAGGGGATTTCAGCCTCTCCGATTCACTTAGGTCTTATGCTCCTTTTTGAGCTATACRCTGAGCTGAATTACCTTAATGTGAAATTCTATGTAATCTGTCAAAAGTTGTTCTGTAGCATTTCTACCTGCTGTTGAGTAGCTTCATTTTACTGGTTAACATTTTGTGTATGCAACTTGTTAAATTTTGTAAGCAAAAGTTAGTGTGAGACGGCTTTTTATTGAAAGCAGAACAAGTAATTAATTTGCTCATAACAAAAGAAAATCTGAAGCATTTTAAAGACAGGAACAACGCATGTAGATAAAGATAAAAGTGTCTTGCTGCTAATGAGATTTGTGCTTTAAAATATGGGTATTTTCTTCTTATTTTTTTTTTCCTCAGCTTTTTCCTGGCCGTCAGCCTGTGGTAAAGTTGTTAGAGACCTTGCAAGAGTGGCTGGTGAGCCTTCCATTAGACAAAATCCCTTATGATGCTATCCTAGATCTGGTCAACAACAAAATGCGGGTAAGCTGTTACTAGTTTCCAGCATAAAATACAGCATTAGTAAAGGATAAGATTCTATATAAATCTAAGACAACACTTACTGATGGTCCCTCAGTCATAATGGAGTTATAAGAAGGTTAAAATGAAAATAAAGTGAAATCATTACCAGAAAAAAAAATCCACATGAAGGAATTGAAATGAGAGAATTGAAATACACAATCCTGTCTCAGTTTTATAATGAGCAAGCAATCACTAACATATACATGTTCCCTAACATCAGCTTCAAATGATGCAAGATTCCCAGTGGATATTTTTGAGTTGCCTTTGCTTGCTATGCCTGCTATCAGCAGGATTCTCTTGAAGGTCAGAGTTTAAGTGTTGGGAAATTTACCCACTGAAATGGGCATTATTCCTGAAGAGGTTCCCCAAATACTCTTTTATTTCCTGGCACAGTAAAGGCCTTGCTAGGATTCCCATCTCACTCTGGTAACACAAAGCCCTGTGATAGGGCTGTCTGTACAGAAGTTAATATGAGTCTTTCTTCCCGTGAAATGGGATTGCTGTCTGAAATTTGGAAACCTCCTGTGTGTTTTGGGAAGCAGAGAGATAAGTCTCAGAAACTAAAATCTTGCACTGGATTTTAGGTATGATGGCTAAGTTTTTGTTTTAAGAAGAAATAATAATGGATTCTACATCTTAGCCTGTTAAGACTTTACCACTGTAAGTCATGTAGATCTTTCTGAGTAATATGGAATTTTTAATGTGCCCAGGGAAACTGTAGCGCTCAGAGTTTACAGTAGTATTTGTGTGTGTGTGTGTGTTGTGTTCATACTGTGCTTAAAAAAAACTTTACAAGTTAAGCTACTTAATGTGTTCTGTCAGACTAATTAGACATTTGTGATGTGCATTTTAGTAGGTTTGACATCAGTGACTGTACGTTGTGTATCATGTAATATGTTTGCAAGAGGGATGAGTTTTATAATGGTGCATCAGAGTATCTCACACTTAAGGACTGTTACAAGTTTAAAATTTGTTTGCCTTAATCATGAATTCATTAGCAACAAGTGCAGAGAAAGTCATTTACTATTCTTTATCCTTGGATCACCTCAATTTCAAGGTGGGATCAACTGTGATTGCTGTTATGTTCAGTAGTGAATTTAGGTCCCAGAGCTGCGTATATCTTAAACACTTTTTTTYCCCCCCCCCYCCCCAGATTTCTGGGATATTTCTCACTAAGAAAGYTCAGTGGGTTGGATGTCAGGGCAGCAGACCAGAACTGAGAGGTTATACTTGTTCCCTTTGGAAGCTGTTTCATACCCTAACTGTTCAAGCTGCGCTGCGACCAAAAGCTTTGATAAATACAGGTAAGCAGCAGTTATGTGAGACACTTGAAGGACGAGACAAATATGTGCAGCAGTTCTGCTATGCAATAGAAAAAGTAACGGATTAGAGCAAATTTTTTTGTGTGTAAATGCTCAACTAATACATTGGTGGAGGACAGTGGCTTTCAAAGCTTAGCTTTCAGGTTTGTACCAGCAGGGGTCAGAGCATAGCTGTACTGCAGTGGGAAGGCTTTGAAAGAAAGCGTGTCAATTTGTCCTTGCTTGGAAATGTGGTAAATAAAGTATGCAGCCCTAAAGACGTGAGCAATAAAGCAGAAAAAGGAGAGAATTTCAAACAAAGAAATTTTGAACTACCTGAAAAGGGATGAAGATTGTTCACATTACCTGAGGTTGCACTGTTAATTTAATTTGAGAAGAATGAGATTTAGCCATACAGTTTAGTAGCTATAAAAGCTGTACAACCATTAGCCAATCTTGTAATTTTATTTCTTAAATACGAAATGTTATGACTGGCTTTTTTTCGGCTGAATGTACCTAGTGACCATTAATCTGTGCAGTGATATACTACTTTGCAAGCACTCTGTAAAATTGCTTATTTTTAGACTTGCAGCATCTTGTGAAGCAGAATGTTAATATTCTGGTGATGATTCCTATTTAAGAAATGTGCTGGATATATAATCTATTTTCCTCGCACAATGGAAATAGAATTACTAATGCTAAAACGTTGGCCTTCATATGTTTTTATTCTTGCCAGGACAGTGCTTTGTTTGGTTATAGTTCTTTTCAGTTTTCATTTAAACCTTTTTAATGTGTTTTCCAAGGAATATAAGAATGCTGGGTCATGAAACTCAGAAATTTGCAATTTGTCAGTTGCTGATTGTATGTTTAAAAAAAAAAAAAAATTATTTTATTATTTCAAATTATGGATACATACGTTTGTCCAGCGTTACTTACGGTGAAAATCTCTCAATTCTTAATATTGAATCTCCTGCAGAATAGGGATTTTTTTTTTGGATAGCTAATCATCCTGTTGTTGATTTCTGTTTCTCTCTTTGTTTTGTCTTGTTTTGTTTGTTGTTCATGGGACAGTAGGTTGAATCCCTTTAATTTAGTACTGTGCTCTGCCTGATGAGTTTGGGGTTTTTTGTACTGGGTGATACGTTAGCTGTTCAACAGGATCATGCATAAGTTAAATTTCCCCTTTTGTCCCAGTTGCCAAAAGTGTTCTAATTAAAAGTAAAAATGTTCTTAATATTTAACTATACAAAATTGCATCTTAAATTGCTCCCATGTTTCAAGCGTGAGCTCTAGTCAGTCTGAAGTTAAAAATACATTGTAGAACCTGAAAACTCTTTGGCACGCTTAACCATCGATTTAAATCGGGACAGATATGTGATGATCACTTCTTATGGTGAAAGAATTGGGTCAGTCTGAGACTGTCGGATTATGTCTTGGGAGGTTTTCCTCTCCTTATTGCTTGTTTAAATCCCATCTACTAAAAAGCATGATGTACTCCCTAATCCTTCCCACCACAGGTAGGGTTTTATGGTTCTTGTCCACTTTAAAGATTAGGGTTACCCTGAATTGCAGTAGTTTGGGAGGAAAGAGAAAAGGAGGATTACACGATGATACATGGCAGATGTTAATAGAAGATTCATCTCTGGGCTGATAAAAGAAAAACAAACAAAATGAGCCATTTTGCAATTGTTTGTTTTCTTTTTAAAGCAGCTGTATTTTTCTTTATAGTTTCCTCTACTTGCAGAGTCTGGCAGTCAGTGTGAACTTGCTATGGCTTTCTTGATATAATGTTTTTATTGGTTTATATTTGACACGTTTTGATGTTGAACRGTGTAATTTGAACCTGCAGTGGGATGAGCATAAGGGAATCCAAAGGAACTCTGAACAGAACTGCTCACATCCGAGGATGTATAAAATCGTTGTAGAAATCTAGTCCTGAGCACGCCTAATTATATGAAATGTGTTTTTAAGTAGTAGGATCTATTGGCGTGAATAAGACAGGCTTGTGGATTTTATAAAAAAATTATCTGGATTCTTTTTAATCTGTTGCTGAATTTGAAAGACCTCCCCACAAAATGAATTTTCAAGAGCGTAACATTACACAGGAGAACAGATGTAATTAAATTTGTGTATGAATCTCTGTTCCTCCATAAAGAGGTTATTTGCTAGTAGTTACTTTTGTTGTGTTTGTTGTTGGTTTTTTTCTAAATATATATTTTAGTATACATGGTAAAACTGTTTTGCCTGAAATTCGTTTCAACTTTCCAAAATTATTTTTCAGCCTTTCTTTTAATACTGTAATTTAATCTGCTCTAATCTCATAGCTTTTATTTATACATGCCTATTCAATCACAGATATTGAATGTCTGAGTAGAGATTGTTTGCTTTTTATGATTTCTTTTTGGCTTTAGAGACTTCTTTTTGCTGCCACGTTTAAGAATATAACGTTGTTGTTCTAAATAAAGGTGTTTATGACAGTCTTCATGCATTTCTTATATACATAACAGATAAGTACTCTGATAGTTTTGAATAGGTTTTGTTGAGGATTTTTTTTTTGCAAAAAACAATGCATTTACAGAGGGCATGTGCGCTACCAAACTGTTTGTTATTCTCTACCAGAATAGGACAGCGAGCAAAGCACCGTAACCCTTTACTACAGAACCTACAAAACCTGCATTGTAAATTACTCGTGGTAGAGGTGTTCAACTGCAGGAGTCGGTAATTTGATCATCTGCATCATAAAATGTGTTTCGTTTGACAAGTGTGTGTTCGTGGTAACATTAGTATATTTGTAAATACATTTTGGCATAATTTACTAGGTCAATTAAGCATGAATTGGAAAATCTGTGAGACGGAGATGAAACCATTAGGATTTCAACAAATTATATCAGGTTTTCAAGCCACTTACAGATCTACCTGCTGTCACAGTAAAGGCCCAGGACAAAGTTCTCAATCCGTAAAGACCTTAGCTTACTTCTGAATAAAATAATGATTCTTTTGCGTTATCTTTAGTGTAAAAGTGCGAATGTTACAGAAAGAATAATGTGTTTGTATTTATTTTAGGAGGGATTCCTGAGTTGGTCTTGAAAGTTCAAATGTTGCTAAGTAGCTATTATGTGTATGCATTCAGTGCCTGCCAAAAAAGCCGTGGAATTAATACCTGTAATGAGATTCTGGTGATCTGTAATACCTCAGAGTTATGGAGTTACAAACAGATATCACAGGCACCTTGTGAAATACTTATCAGAGGGTTTTTGACTCTTGGTTTTTCAGTAGCAAGGTCACCATAACTTTAGTGCCTGAGCATAAATGTAATGGTGAATGCATAACATAAATATTAATTTAGTTATTGGGCAAGATATTGGAGAAAGTCTCTACTTCCAGTAGAATTGTGTGAAGTATAGACAGCGTGGACTTTGCATGTTTTAACAATTTCAAAATGTACTCTGATAATGGGCTTCTGAAAAAAAAAATTTAATGTCTTATTTTCATTTAGCTAAGTTTGTTCCCCCCTCAAATTATAAGATATTCTTTGAAAGGAGAAATTTCACTGTAAAGAACACTTGACTTTTAACTCTTATTTTAATGTGTTGTTCAGGGTAACTTTGAACACAGTTGTATAGACTAAATGTGTTAGTATGTATTGGTATAAATAGCTACTTTGTATTTTTAATAACACAATCACTCACCTAGCATTTTTTGAACCTCAGTGTGTTTGAAATAATTCCCTTGTAGTTGTGTCTGCTATCCCAGACAACCTTTCAAAATAGTATGTTTTGAAACATACTGTTTGAGATCACTTTAAACTCTACATTACTTATTGCCAAATAATTTGGTTTCTAAATGTCTCACCTCAACTACTTAGTGACAATATTATACATGTATTTTGTTGGGGAGGAGTATTTCTTCTGAGAACTGTGTGAAGTTTTTAATCCCTCTAATATCTTTGAGACTTACTGAGGTATAGGTTCTGTATGAGGGCACATGTGCCATGGATCTCTTCAAATTATAAAAGTGGCTAGTTTATTATCTCTAAAGTGGAGGTGTAAATTTGCATGGAACAAGAAGGTAGCAACACTTCCTTTCCTTTTCCCGCGGTTCACTTTTATGTATGTTAAAGTGCCTATGTTGAAGCTATGTTTGTCCAGATGGTGCTAAATGCATCTATCATCTGTCTTCCTAGGTCTTGAAGACAATCCCCAAATAGTACTTCAGATCATGCGGAGATATATTCACCACTTT
Source organism: Phoebastria nigripes (assembly GCA_035582835.1). Taxonomy (NCBI): domain Eukaryota; kingdom Metazoa; phylum Chordata; class Aves; order Procellariiformes; family Diomedeidae; genus Phoebastria; species Phoebastria nigripes. The sequence continues at coordinate 1,408,688 of JAYKAV010003099.1, read as the reverse complement.
TTTGGATGCAAGGCTTGTGCTCAGCATTTTGAAGAAATGGCTAAAGAGTCCATGGATTCCGTTAAAACCTTAGACAAGGCTGTTCTCTGGCTCTGGGAGAAACACAACATAGTGAATAACAGGCTCGCAGGTATGGAAGACCTTGCTTAGGAAAACCCACCAAAGGTAGCTGTGTCTGAAAGACAAGGCTATGGCATTTTATACAACACAGTTTGTATTTGAACAGAGATATGCAAATTAGACTCTGTTACATGAGTTTAGAAACAACAGTACCAGTTGTTCCAGCTTGACATTCCTTTATTAAATACTGACTTCAAAAGACTAACTCCACATTTACATTGGTGTACAAGAAAAAGGGTACTTGCACATAGAGCAAAACCTAGAGCATCCCAATCAACTATAACTCTAAAGACCAACGGACTAACCTTCGCATGTGTGAGAAATATACACTTGAGATACACTCTTCTCCAGTAACATAGTTATCTCTTATGATATATAATGAAAAAACATCATCATTCTCAAAGATACTGTTTCTTCTGAAATTTCACCTGTTGCTTGATGAAGGGATCTTTCTGGAGTACAAATCAAAGCCTTTTCAAAAAGGAGCAATACAGTTCAGCTACTTATCAGTGGACAAAAAATAATTAAATTTCTTTCTGTAACAGTTCAAATAGATGTTAAAACCTGTCTTCATTTTGTTCTGGAGAGATGCTGTATGGAAAATGATGATAATTGAACAGGAGACTTTCTCAGGATAAAAGAGCCTAAACTATTAGCAGATCAGCAACTGAATAAAATAAAACTACTGTATGAAGAAAATCTGTTCCCCCGCTAGATTGCTATGTTTTCAGTTAGACTAAAAGTACCGTTAAAATACTGGTTGTATTTAATCTGTTCTGTTACGGGGATATCAAGTAACTAAAGCACTAAAGAAAATTGGTTTCTCTTTGCACTTAATCCCTGTCTGCTGTTATGGGTCTGTGTAATGTAGCATTAGTTACAATTTAAATATGCTATATTGTGTTTATATTATGGTTATGCTGAATTCCCAGGATTTATGAAGTATTAAATACTGTTGTGAGCATAAACAGTTTGTCTCCTTTCTCCAAGGAGAAAAAAGTAAATGATGAGGTATTAAATAAAAACATCCCCTAATGTTTGTTACTATTGCCAGGTTGAACACAGAAAAGAAGTCGTCTTGTTAACTTGAAGTTGCTAAGTAGTGGAGCAATATACTTATTTAGAAYATTAAGTTATTGGAAAACTCGCATGAATATTGATTTAGATGATGCAACAGCTGGCTAAAATACCATTTTAGTAAGAAGTATAAACATACTGGAACAAATAATAATATWAAATTATGCTTTTTAAGTTTACTAAAATTTCTCTTTGGGACAGTGACTTATTTTAATTCCTAAAAGCTGCATCTGTATTTCTGGTAATATATATAGCTTTCAATGAGAAATAATGTTTGACTGGTCAATGAAAACACCTTGGCACAGCCTTCAAGTGTGGGTCATGAGATTGTTGTATATGGCTCTGCCCTATTTAATTCTTTCCTGTTGCTTTAGAATGTACAGATTTATAGCATTCTTCTTTTTGGCAGGAAAACATGAAGTACAGCAAGTTTTCTGTTTGTAATCTTACCATAAGATGTCTTGTTTCTACTTTCTCTACTGAAACAAATTGCTTACTGAGTGATCTTTATTTAAAGATATCTGAAATGAAAACTTGCTCTCTTACTTGTAAATATCAAGGAGACAAATATTTTTAAGCGTTCTTTGAATCCCTAAACAATATTTTGCTCAAAATCGTGGGGAAGTTTCCTGCCTTTAAAAAGGATAAAAATAATAATAAAATAAGAATCTATATTTATTTCTGAAATATTTTAAGTATTAGTGTACTAATAACAATAAGGTAAATAAATTAGCTTTTTTACCAGGTAGAGATTTTTGTTCTAAAAATGATCTCTATCCACATTTTAAAATGTTATTTTTTTAGAGCAAAGTGCAATACTAGCTACAGTGTTCAGCTCTTTGCCATCAAGACAGAAAGGTGGCCAGAGCTATGAGCAACTGAAATGTTAAAATTGGATCTAGTTCAAGACAGAGTTATATGTTTAAATGCTAAAAAGCAAGCTGAAAAATACATCTTAAATATGATAATGGTTTTTAAAGTGCTGAAAATAGTTTGCTATAGTAATAATGCAAGCTATGAAAAAGCAAGCTTAGGATGGAATGGTTCACAATGTAGAAACATGAAAATATCTGCAAGTCTTTGGCCTTGAAACTGCTTGCTGCAAACCAAGCTTCAGGATTAAAGAGTATTGAGTGCAAAAGAGCAGTTTGTTTTGAACCATAATTCAAGTTAACCCCTGAAAGGCCCAGATGGTGGTGTTTTTATGCGTTCTAAAAGCCTAGCAATTGTAGTATCTTGTTGTATTAGAATTTGAATGCTACAGCTTTTACTGAGAGAAAAGGAAAATAATTATGATTTAGTGTTTGTATTTTGAAGGAGGAAGCAATACTTTGGAATATAATTGATGTATCCATAAAGAAACTTATGAATTTCCAAATTTGTTCATGATTGTCTTCAGTTTAATACAAACGTTATTGTGCTGTGGGCTTTTTTTTGCCAACCTCACTATTTGTAAGTGGAAAATACTTTCTGTGGTTTCCAGTGAAGTGTCTGATGGTTCAGCATTCCTAGTTCATTCACTTCTGATATTTTTTTTTTTCCCCACCCAATTAGGTGATTTGACTGAAGATCCAAAATTTCCCAAAGTTCAGTGGCCAACTCCAGACATTTGTCCTGCATGTCATGAAGAAATTAAGGGATTACACAGCTGGAATGAAGCCCAAGTTCTACAGTTCATGAAGTATCACTACAACAGTGAAAATATTCTATATAAATACAGTGAAAGCCAGACTGACTCCAGTGAAACTGAACAGGGAGATACAAGGGAGGTGAAAGACAAAAGCCTACTGAAGAAACCAAGTGGAAACAGAGAAAATAAGATCCAGGATAAAGAAAACATGGAAGATTCAGAATCTAAGGTGTTAGACAAGCCGATAGCAAATCATGGACCTGTCAAAGATAGCGGTAAAAGCGCAGCTGGATCAGCTAACCTGAAAGAGATGAAGCAGGCCGTGTCTTTCTTAGGGATTGGATTTTCAAACATAGACATGAGTCTGTGTGTCATACTGTATGTAGCATCATCCTTATTTTTAATGATAATGTACTTTTTTTTCCGAATGAGATCTAAACGGTGGAAAGTGAAGTATTATCGTTCATCTGTATAGAAGTTTAAATTGGAAACAAAGTTTTCATTGTATGTGGCTGTTCAGTACCAGATACAGCTTTAATATTTATGATCAGGGATTTTATATACAGTATTTCTTGTTTAAAACCCCTTTCTTCCCAAGTCATTTCACAAGTGTTCTAGCTTAATATACAGAGCTCGCTGTAAGAACCCTAATCTTTAACTGAGGCACACAATGCTATCATAAAATGTCCACTGAAGTAAGCATTGCATTTTTCAGTTAGGATTTTTCCATGACTTACCACCTACATCCTTTACTCATTTTCAGAGTAAACATTACATTATGCAATCAGCTGTGCCTGGTTTTAGAAGGAAATTGGATATTGTTTTGTGTACTTCAAGTCAGGTGTTTTTTTAATTTCTCCAGAGCTGATTTTACCTACCAGAGTACTGAACAGTTATGCTGTTACCTTGGCTGCTTCGTTTGGAGAAGCAAGAATTCTGATTCTTTTTCAGGAAACAAGAGTTCTATTCTGATTAAATCAATTCTAAACCTATGTGGCTTTCTCGAATATTATTTACACTGCATATTTAAAGTAGAAAGCATTACGTGTTCAAATAAGTCTTCCATTCTCCCATGCGTTCCAGCCAAGGATGTGTATGTCTTTGCTAGGATGAGAATTTTGGAACAGTTTGTATCTCAATAAGCAGCCTGATTCTGATTGCTAATGCTGTCATCTATTTTAATGGAGTTTAGATGTAAGCAAGGACAGACTCGGACCCAGTGCTTTACTTGCTTCTGTATTGGATGTGTTGATGGAGCATTAGATAACTCGCCTTACTCATTTATGAACCAGAAAAGTAGCTGAGTAATTACTGTGTTATCCAGGTGGAAGCCAATTCTGATGAACTCCAGTAAAGGGAAACAGTGTTTTTAGTGAAGGACAGTGAGATTTGCATCAGCATGCCAGAACAGATTTACAGATTTGGAAATACTAAGTTTCTTGTGATGTTGGATAACTCCATTACATGGTAGTAATTTTTCTTCTTGTACGGTGGGGTAAACACTTCACTTGGTATTTCCAGTTCTGAGCTCACAGAGAGTATCACCTGCTAGCTGTGAAGTTGTCTGTACAGTACTTAGAAGAACAGCCCATTTCTCTTGCCCTTCTGCTGGAGTGCTCCTCTGTTTGGGTCAAGAAGGATTTAACTCATGGTTAAGTCTGAGAGCTGCTCCGTTCTGGGATGTGGCAGCAACTGGGAGTATGGCAGTTGCCTTTACAGATCTGTCTGGCTGTCTGGGGTCCTGGCTGGCAGCAATTAGAAGAAACCATGAAAACAGTTATAAAATTACCATTCAGAATAGGAGTTCCTTTCTGATCCTAGCTGTGGGGGGATAATTCACGTCCTGGATAGTGAAGTTTATAATCCTATCCAATGTAATTGAGCATGTTCTAGTTATCCATTACCTAATCTTTAGTTAATCCTAATAGGTTTTGGCCTCAATGTTTTCTTGTGGCAGTGAGTTCTGCAGATTAATTATGTTATATAAAAAGGCTTTTCCTTTCAATTCTACATTTGCAACTTTTAATTTAATTGAATGTTCGCTAGCTCTTCTGTTACACGAGATGGAATAAATAGTCCCTGGCCCATTCATTGTATTTATACTGTTAGTGTGTCCTCCTCTTACTTCCATCATAAGCCCTAGCATAAAAAGTTTAAAGCCTAGCAACAAGAATGGTCAAGAAGCACAAAAACTCAACAGGGATATTTTTTCATAATCAAATCTTGTTTGTTCACAAAACTGAACATTTCTGACACGAGTTTCTGCAGCTTCCAATTGGAATAACAAAATTAAGCGTCAAAGACTTACTGTCCCTTGTTCCTTAAGTGTATCAGAATAATGTACACGTAAAGTAACAACCTTCTGTGGTTATTGTAAACATGTCAGAGGAAAAAATCTCTATTCACATGGCACTGTTAGTCTGATGTGCATGAAGAGGCGCATTATCTGTGGTTTTCTTAAGCCATCTTCAGTGTTTATTGTATGCATCCGATTCCTCTTGCTCCAATGTGAGAAACTTGACCCCATGCTCACTCCGTGAAGCTGGAGGCCAGCTCCTGCCTTCTGCCACGCACCGCCTCCACGGAGCTGAGAGCTGCTGGGAGCACCTGCGGACAACTGCTTCTGCCTATGRTCCGACATGAAAACTTCTCTCTTGAATTTTGACATTAAGTCTGCGACATTAAGTCAGTCTGTGCTTTTTAAGGACCCTCACTGTTCAAGAGTTCTGGCACAAGGAGCCATCGTGGGTCTTTCTTTTCTTTAGGAATTTATAAGAGTCCTTATAATTATCTTTATAGCACCTGGGCTTGAATATTAAAACAAGTTGTAAGTAACTAGAAAGATAGTGAACCAGTGGTGGCAGGTGGTCCAGGCTGGCTCATAGGTGCCACTTGCTTTCTGCTGGAATCCAGTGAGAGATCCCAGGAGGAAGTTAGTTAAAAGGAAAGCCCAGAGTTTCCAAATTTAGTTTTGAAAATCAGGCAACTCTAAGTGACCTAATCTGGGGAGATGTTGATATCAGCCAAGAAGCAAGGACATTTAACTTCTCAAAAAAAACCCCACCCAAACACCAAAAAACCAAAACCGCAGCATAGCAAATATTGGATCTGAAAAATTTGGCTGGTTTCCGTGGGACTACTGAATTTCCTGCTGTGGGTATTGTTGCACATTTTGAAGTTGAAAATCAGTCATTACTGCTGTTGTGTAGAACCCTACGAAATACATAGACATGAGTTTGTTAGCTTTGACTCATCCTGCTTATTTTCATCTGCATATGAAAACAAAAGGCTTTGAAGGTTTGTAGGGATGATTTTACCATTAAAACAGCAGCAAATGTCGTTTTGGAATAAGGTTTGGGGATTTTTTTGCTACACACCACTAACTTTCATGTTGCTGTGACCCTGCTGGAAACATGACAAAATGAACTGATACTCAAACTTCCAGTGGTTTTTTTGTTTGTTTCTTAAGAGTGTAAAAGCATGAAATTAGGGTGTTGATTATCCGTGTTGGTGCTCTAACTCTGTTGCCAGCTAACTGGCTAAGGCTTTCACTTTAATTGCTAGTAGTGACCTCATCTGGAAAAGTTTTCTTGACTCTGAATTCAGTGTGTAAATCTTGGTTTACTTGTTCTTATTTTCTATCTTTATAATGACAAATTATATCCTTTTATGTACTCTGACTGTAAAGATATATTATGTCTGCTGGGGAACGTGTGATGCTGCTTTGCCGTGTGCATTATCGGTGGGTGAGTTACAAGAAAGTGTTTCCTTTTTAAAAATTGCCTCAAACCACCATCTCCTCAGTCCTGGAGGTTTTATTTGCGTATTGTGCTGTACCACAGAAGTTTCTGCAATGCCACGTTCATTTCTGGATTGTACCATACTGGTGGCAGTCATTTCCGAGAAAGATTTCTTGGCCCTTTGTAATTCATGGAGCCTTCTTTGCTCTTCGGATATTTTAAAGAGGAAATACTAAACCTGCATAGAAACTAAAAGCAGTACTGTGGAATGTGCCAGGAGAAAAGCTGCGAGTGCTAAAGAAACCTAATGAAGTTATTCCTGAGAACTCTTAATTTTTCATTTCCAGCAGTGTATCCATCCTGCTATTCCTGCTCAGAACTGGATGGGAACTACCATCTTAACAAAAGGTCCAAGGTGTATTGTCTAGGTCTGTGCATTGCATATGAGGTGTTGAAAATAGTGAATATAACAGTTCAGTAATTTAAGTGTTTTATTTATTTTAATTCAATAACTTGACATTTTCAAGTCTATTCTGTTTGGTTTTGTTGGTTTTTTTTACTCTGTCTCATACCTCTCTAGGAAGGAAAAGTGACCGTTTTGTACTAAATTGTAAACTAATGTGCTTGTTTAAAATAAATTGCAAACATTTGGGCAAAGTGGTGCGTTTTGGCTTTTCACTTGTATTTTCAAGTTCTTCTTAGCTAAACTGTATTGCAAGGATAGCTCGTATACACATCCATTTCAAACCATATTTGTCATTTTATGTAGGTACTTCATTTTGAAAAGTATGGGGAACAGGTAAACTTTTACTCCATTTCTTTCACTGTTATCCCATAACTTTATAAAATGTCAGTGAATGTTTGCAGGAGTGATGGAAAAATTGTCGGTTTCTGACCAATTATTTGTGCATTATCTCTCTATATACACACATAAACAAATCTTCCTTTCCCTTAAATCTGAACATCTCTTCTTTGGCCAGGATGATGCTAACTTCCACTGGGTGCTTCTGAATCTTTCTGCAGCTTCTGCTGGCATCCGCAGTGTCACTGAGGAGCTGGGATGGGTGACTTGTTAAAAATATTGATTATCTACCTGCAGAAGTACTCCAAAATATTTTTAGAAATCAGTAAGAATTCTAAACCTGTTGAAGTTTGGCACTGCAACCTACTTCTCCAGGGAAATGTGCCTTTCCTTGCTGGCCTGTGACCTTGCCTGGAAAACAGCGATGTTCCCCTGGGGAACCTGGTGTATGGGCTCATCGCCTAAATGTCTTGAGGGCAAATGCAGACATTGTCCCTGCTGGGGCAGGGTTAGGAGTGCCCTGTCCTTACCACCCAAAGTTAATACATCTGCTGCCTCATTTTAAAGAGGTGCTAAGGCTTGTCCTGGGAACTTGCTGCATGATCTGATGCTTTGTTGTCAAGGCGGGGGGACAAGGGCTGTCACACACAAACTGGCACAAGTTCCTGGGAAGGAAGGACAGTGCAGCCCTTGGCTCTGTCCACAGAAGGGAACGGGGAGGGGAATATGTTTAAGCCCAGAATTCTCAGGGGCTGCTAAGTGATCCTCTGAACCCAGGAAGAGAGAGGAGGACAGGAACAAACATATGTTTGGGGAGTTTTTTTAATGGTGACAGAACCACAGTGAGGAAGATTATGGGCAGGGTCTGATGCCTGCTACAACCTGAGCAGGAGAGCACAAGAGCATGCGTAGTGCGGAGATCATCCAAAGGGGCTTTTGTGGAAACCTGCTGAGATGGTGCCACAGCACAAGTGACTTGTGGGGCTGAAAACATGAGGCTGCGCAGGGCTGGTGTGTGCCATTGACGGTCCTGAGCGGGACATCGGCCACTGCCCTCTATCCTGCACAGCCACAACTGCCCCAACCCTGCCCCGTGCCACATCCGCTGGGGAACAGCCACCTCCACACACAAACACATACGCACTTTCTTAAACTGCTTCCTTAGAGGATCAGACTAAAAATCCACTTATAAAACTGAGCTTAAAAGAGTCCGTGTGGGTCATCACCTGCCCCCCCCAGAAGCTGTTCATGGCCCTGGGGAGGGTCGAGGTGCCCCAGTGCAGCCGGTGCCAGCGGTACCCAGCAGGACTTGCCACGGTACCCAGGATTACTCCAGCACAGTACTGGTGATGCTCCACCAGTGCTCTACCTGTACCCCAGCTGTACTCCAGCCTGGCATTTCTAGGTGCTTTAGTTGGGGACCCCAGATCCTGGTCCCCAAAATGTCTCCCTGCATTATTTTCCAACCCTACCAGTCTGAGCTGTCGCCCAGGCTGGGACCTGTGCCCTGGCCAGATGAACCATCTGAGGGGACAGTCCTGACGCAACCGTCAGCCCCTGCAGCCCTGCACTGTGCAGGACCCGGAGCAGGCAGGAAGGCAGCCTGGCGCCCAGGGGTGCTCGGTCGTGGTGTGGGGCCAATGCAGGTGCCGCAAGGTTGGGGCTCTCGGGGGCTCGGCGCTCGACCCGCTCCCCGGCTGCCCCCATAGGCRGGCGAAAGTCCCTGTGCTGCCGTCCGGCAGGAACATATGTGTGTTTGGAGGCTCCCGCCCCTAAGCTGCTTTTATTAATTTGTAATCCCCTGCGAGCAGGAGGTAAAGGGATTCGGGGGATTAACGGGCTCACAGTAACAACCACAATTATCAGCTCCGGCTGCCTGGGGCAAGCGGTGCACACACGCACAGGGCTGTCCACCCCGACACAGACACACACAAGCACACAGACACATGCCCACACCCCCCTGCACACACACCAACACCTCTGCACACGCAGACACACAAGCACCCATGGAATAGAGCACAAGCACACAGGTACAGAGACACAGGCTCACACACCTGCGTGCACACACACAGACAGAAGCCTGCACACCCCTACACGCACACCCGCACAGATATACAGGCTGGCACACCCCCCCTTGCACGCACAATTGCACACACACAAACTGCATACAAACAAGCGCACACCCACACACGCACACACAACCACACACACAGCCCCGCGTGTGCGCGCCCCTGCACCCCTATGTGCACACGCGTGCTCCTGCACCCACACCCACCCGCATGCACGTGCAAATACACACATGCACACACGCGTCCATGTCCCGCCCCGTTCTCAATTAGCGCAATTAACCTCCGCCAGCCGCAGGGCGATGATTGCCACGGGTCAGACACGAATCCTCACCAGCTACCTCTCCGCGCTCATTAACTAATTAGTGGAGGGGGAAGAGCCCCCCCGCTCCCCACGGGCGGCGTCGGGGGAGACCCGCGCCGCGGGGGCAAACGAAATCCGGGCGCGGGGGCGGGCGGGGGGCGGCCGGTCCCGGGGGGAGGCTCCCGACGACGACGACCCCCTCGACCCCCGGCGTGCCGCCGTCGGGGGCTTTGCGGGGGCCCCGGGGCCGCTTCGCGCCCGAGGGCGGCGGCTGCAGCCTGAGCCCACGCGTCGGGCGCGGCGGCCCCGGCCACGCGTGGGACGTGGGGGACAGTGCCCCCCCGCTCCCGCTTTTGTGATGCTAAAGAGCCCCGCGGTGAACCGCGGCCCAGCTGCGGCC
>JAYKAV010003099.1:1305383-1396391 GCA_035582835.1 Phoebastria nigripes | reverse complement strand
GGCCGCGGCCCGCCTGAGGGAGCGGCGCTGCCGCGGCCCCCGGAGTCGCCATGCAGCGTAAGAGCCGCGGGCCGGGCTGTGCCGGGCTGTGCCGTGTCACCGTGCCGGTGCCGGTGCCGGAGCCCAGTCCTCCCGGGGCAGCCCGGGGCCGGGGCCGCTGCCTTTTAGCTCTGCCGTTATTGGGGTTATTTGTTTGGACGCGGTGACCTGTTGAGGAAACGATTAATACCGATAACGATATCATCTCCACCTCTACCCCTACGCACAGCTATACATTTCTATATATCTATATATAGTTATCTTTACATATAGATACTTTTATGTCTGCATCTATCTATATCTATACATCCGTGTCTACATATCTCTCCGTCTGTATCTATACCGATATATCTATATTTATGTACCTCTATATCCACATTTTTACCTATCTATATCTATACCTACATACCGATATCTATATATTTATGTCTATATATCTGTACATTTTCGTTCTTTATCTACTGTATCTGTTTATTTTTATATCTCTGTCTCGCTATAACTGTATCCTTATATCATCTCTTTCTGTATCATTTCTGTCGGTATCTGCAGGGCGACGGGACAAGCCTACCGCGTTTTTATTTTCAGTGCAATTCTCGTAATTTTTGGTAGTTTCTTTCCCCACCCCGCCCGGGCTACCCCGCCGTTATTTGCAGGTGAAATTTGGAAGTGTAGGAAAAGGAAAAAGAGCCCGGAATAATTGCGATGCAACTTTTCCGGCGGCTCGGCCCGGGGGTTAATTCCGTTCCCATCACTTCCCTTCTCGTTTTCCCCGGTGCCCCCGGGCGCTTCCCGCAGCGTGCGCGGCCCGGGAGTGCCTGCACTCCGCGGCGCGGGGAGAGACTCACACGGTGCCGCGCCAACGAATTTGAACCAATACTAATTTTTTTCGGGCCGTTCCCCGGGCCACCCCAGGGTCCGCCGTCGGGCGGCAGCAACCCCGGGGGCGCCGGGCCGGGCCGGTCTCGGGCGGCGGCGGGAGGCAGCGGGGCCGTCGGGGTGGCGGCTGACGGGGGCTGCCTCCCCGCAGAGATCCCGCTGTGCGCCGGCTGCAACCAGCACATCGTGGACAGGTTCATCCTCAAGGTCCTGGACCGGCACTGGCACAGCAAGTGCCTGAAATGCTCCGACTGCCAGACGCAGCTGGCCGAGAAGTGCTTCAGCCGCGGGGACGGCGTCTACTGCAAGGAGGACTTCTTCAAGTGCGTGGGGACGGGACGGGACGGGACGCGGCCGGGGACGGGGAGAAGCCGGGGGGGCGACAGCCTGGGTGGGTGTCAGCACCGCGGGCAGCGGCGCGCACGGGCACGAGTGGGGCTCAGCACCGCGGACAGCGGCGCGGCGGGCGGGGTTCAGCACCGCGGACAGCGCCCGGCTGCGCAGCTCCCCCCCCCCGCGCCGCGCTCAGCGGCCGCCGCTTGTGCCCCCCGCCCAGGCGCTTCGGGACGAAGTGTGCCGCCTGCCAGCAGGGCATCCCCCCGACCCAGGTGGTGCGCCGGGCCCAGGACTTCGTTTACCACCTGCACTGCTTCGCCTGCATCGTCTGCAAACGGCAGCTGGCCACCGGCGACGAGTTCTACCTGATGGAGGACGGGCGGCTGGTCTGCAAGGAGGACTACGAGACCGCCAAGCAGAACGGTAGGCACCCCAAAAGGGCTACGAGGCAGGACATCACAGCGAGGGGTGGCCGTGGATCATCTCACCGGCGTTGTACCTGCGGGAAGGGGTCGCTGCGGGCTCTGGGGCAGCTGGTTTGGGGAGCTCTTCCCCAGCCGCGTGGGCTGGCGGTTTGGGGTTGCTCACGCTGCTGCGGTTGGGGCTGGTACCGGCTCCTTCGCTTGCAGATGACTCCGAGGCGGGCGCTAAGCGGCCCCGGACCACCATCACGGCCAAGCAGCTGGAAACCCTCAAAAACGCTTACAACAACTCGCCCAAACCGGCGCGGCACGTCCGGGAGCAGCTCTCATCGGAGACGGGGCTGGACATGCGGGTGGTGCAGGTGAGACGGGGCGGCCTTCGGCCCCCCCCCCTCCCCGGTCTGCCCGGGTCTGCTCGGGCGGCGGGGCGGGGGGCGGCGGGGAAGGAGCCGGCCCCGCAGAGAGGGAGCTCCCCGGCGTGCCCTGCTTGCAGGTCTGGTTCCAGAATCGCAGAGCCAAGGAGAAGAGGCTGAAGAAGGACGCGGGGAGGCAGCGGTGGGGTCAGTACTTCAGGAACATGAAGCGGTCCCGGGGGACCTCCAAGTCCGACAAGGACAGCATCCAGGAGGAGGGGCCCGACAGCGATGCCGAGGTCTCCTTCACAGGTCGGTCCCCGGAGCCCCGTTCCCAGCCGGGGCTTTGCCGAGTGCGGCCTGTGCCCTCCCTGCAAAGCTGCTGTCCCCCTCGGTGCTACGTTAATAATTTTCAGCCGTGATATAATGAGTGAAAACAAGTGCCCAAGGAGGGAGAGGTGCAGAGCTGCGGGATTTACCGCGGTGCGGCCCCGGCTGCCCGGTCCTGGCAGGGCTGCGGCGGGGGGAGCCGGAGCCGCGGCAGCGAGGGGCAGCCGTGGCTGAGGAGCTGCGGGGGAAACTCCGCTCTTCCTCCGGGGGGGCTGTGTCAGGTCCGAAAAGGTGCAGGGAGAGCAGGGAGAGCTCCCCGGGCAGGCGCTGCGGGTGTTAGGGCTGCTGCTCTTACACAGCCTTCTCAAGGGACTCTTGGAAATATAAAAAACAGAGAGTCCAGAATCACTGAGCGTTTCTATGGGAAAAGTATGTAGAATTTTTTTGTCATCCTATTTAGGGGTGGTTTTATTTGGTTATTTGGTTTTTTTTTTTAATTTGGTTACTAGTTAGGACTCCATTCCCAGTTCTGTGGGAGTTGTTAGCTCTCCACTGGGCTGTAAAAAGGAAATTGCTGCGTTAGGAGGTTTCTGCATCGCAGGGTCCAATTTTTGGAGCAGAGATTTCTGTTGATGAACCCAGGGACATAGCTATGCTAGCTCTTGCCCTGTGTAGCCTCATCCCGCACTCTCCAGACCCAGGGCATCTGCTGCAGGAGCAGGATACGGCCCTGTGCCGGGCTGGGGGGACTGGTGCCTGCAGCGCTGCTTGGGGGCACGTTCTGCACGGCCCCAACTCCAGCCCAGAGCTGCCCCAGGGCCAAATGGTCTCTGCCGACGTTATCTGGTCTGTGCTACCGCAGTGCCCAAATGTGTGTGTATTGTTTTTAGGAATACAAGAGAGAAGCTGAAATGCAAATCTCTGTGTACATATTTACACAGACATACGTCTATAATGCATGTATGTTTATACACACACAGCTTTGCATCTCAGCTTCTCTCCCGTGTTCCTAAAAACTATTTGATTTTCAAGTCTGTTTATACACACTGTGCATCAGCATCATTAAATATGAATATACTATAAATAATAACTAAAAAATGTTGAACAATTATTGATAGCTTGATGCCACAAACAGGTTTGTATCCTAGGCAACAGAGCAGCTCTCACTGTCCATAAAGCCCCTAACGAAGGCAAACAATTTTTACTGGTAACTTAAAAAACATTGCCCATTTTTCAGAAGTGTTTTTAAGTCGTACAGGTACATTTCATTAGCCTGTTCCTGAGCAGACAAATACTGCTGAGATTTAATTTTTTTTTTCTGAGCAATGGAGAGTTTTTCTTGCATCGGTGAGTGTTCAGGTAGCTCCTAAAAATGATATCAAAAAATTCAAGATAAACCTCAAAGCCAAATAGAAATGCAGAACAAAAGGGAAATACATTGAACTCATATTCCCCTTTAAAGGATTATTTTTAAATCACAGTCTTATATTTTAATATGTACTTTTCATGCATATTTTTAAAATCCAAAATGTATTAGATGTTTGTACTCAGAAAAAATAATAATCCCGTGGCCTTCTATGAAGTTCTGTCAACAAGGACGGGAATAATAAGGAATTACAAGTGGCAAGTGCGTGGCTGCTCAGCTCCCATCCATCTAATCTATTTATACCTAGAGATTGCAGGAGTTCCCGTGTGACCGCTGCCGGCCGTGACCACTGCTGTCCCAGTAAAACCAGTCCATTTCCCTTTCAGATGAGCCCTCTATGTCTGAAATGAGCCATTCCAATGGGATTTACAGCAATCTCAATGAAGCGTCCCCTGCTCTGGGGAGACAGGCTGGGACCAACGGGAGCTTTGCTCTGGATCACAGCGGCATCCCAGCTCAGGACCAGTACCACGACCTGCGATCCAACAGCCCCTATGGGATACCCCAGTCACCAGCTTCCTTGCAAGCACTGCCAGGCCACCAGCCTTTAATCTCCAGCTTGGTTTACCCAGACAACGGCTTGGGCATCATGGGACAAAGCGGACAAGGGGTGCCCCAGTCCATGAGGGTCCTGGCCGGGAATGGACCCAGCTCCGACCTCTCCACCGGCAGCAGCGGGGGATACCCGGATTTCCCTGCCAGCCCGGCCTCTTGGCTGGATGAAGTCGACCACGCTCAATTTTGATACAGGGTCCACCACCGTGCAGTGGGAAGGGAAAGGACTCGGTGCTGTTAAACGTCATCTACTCTTGGAAATGAAGGAGGGACAAACTGTGGTTGCTGAGTGGGGCAGGAAAGCGTGAYGACATGGAGAGAGCGGACGTGCTTTCGGAGGGTGACCCAGCAGTGGGTGAGCAGAGGACGGTGGGCAAAGGCAGTCGCACCGCAGTGATTAGCATACGGAGCGTCCAAACGAATTGTGTCTTTACTAAACACCAAGACTTGTGCTTTACAGATTTGATATAAGGTATTTTGCTTTCTGTTGTCAGTGCATTCTCCAAAGCAAGGACTTGCTTCATCACCCATCCACACTGAAAGCTTTTTAAGAGAAAATAAAGTCTTCATCTACGGTAAAAGGTGTGACAATGTCTATATTTCTATAGGAGAAATGTTAATAGTGAATCACTTCAGAAATCCATGGTAGAAAACTTCTCTGTTCTTCCAGCAGATTTTTTAAAAAGCGCACCGATGCGGTATGTTTTGTTTTATTTTGAATTTACATTAACTTTTCTAAAATGAAATGCTCTTTAATATGCCAATCATTTATCAACAACCCTTTTCCTTTGTAACATGAAAATCATATGTTAATTCTGCTTCTCATCTTTTTAATTTGTAGATTGCTAGTTTTATTCTTCCATATAAACATTAAACCGTGAATAGATGTATTTATTATCAAATAACTACACTTTTATCACGAGGTCAAGAGGTGATTTTTCTTGACCCGGGAACACTAGCAGCTCTGGGTTGTGAATCTTATGCTTTTCTTTCAAATTCCTTTGCAACAGTTTTACTGCAAAGTGTCTCAAAAATCACCCTGATGTCTTGTTGCCAAATACCTTCTCGGGGGGTCTCTCAGCAGGGGGTTTCGGCTGGTTTAGTTCAAGCCGTTCTCCAGGCACTGCTGGGAGCGTGTCGGAGCGAGCACACGCTTTCCTGGTGACCCTCCTCTGTTTCAGGCATTTGTGTATTTACGCAGATATAATGCAAGCTGATTGTGAGGAAAGGCAAGACAATATGTATATTGTTATCTGTAAAAATTATTGAATTAACTGTAGACTATGTGAATGTCCAGTGTCTTTTATTTATATTCTCGCTTTCTCTCTGATGATCAAATACTTCAAGATTACAAATAAATTTGTCAGCTAAACTTTAAATAGTCTTTTGCTAAATTCACGTCAAAAGCATCAATACAGGTAAATAAAATACCTGAAACTAAAAGGAAAAGCCCCCAAAACTCAATGCCRTGATTCAACAAAGTGTTGAAATACACTCTTCCCTTTAAATACAGGAGCAACCCCACCGATGTAAAAATGCTTTGATACGCTGGAACAAAAAATGACAGTTTTGGAGGCTGGCAATCCTTGGGAGATCCAAGCAATATTGCTCTATGCATGCACAGGATTTGATCGCGGTCAAGCGATTTTTGATGGGTCATGGTTATTTTTCAGCATTCATTGCAAAGGTAAAAATATGTAAAGCAGAAATCTGTGCTGGTAAAGCAATAGAAAATAGCAGAGTCTGATATCGTCTGTCTGTGGACAGAAAGTTGTGCACATGAAACACTAAAAGTCAGATATTGGAATATTTCAAAGAGAAATCAGAAAGAAAAGAAAAAAAACCCCAAGGAATTAAGCTTGACCGGACATATGCAGCCCACGTGTGTGTACACACACACGAGAGGTGCGTGCACACGCATATCTTCATGTACAAATGTCTGTGGTCACGCTCCTCAAAGCAGAGTCAAGCACTTTGCTGAAGTCTCTGATTTAAGAATCTGATGGGAAACGCTATTTAAAGCACACGGGCTTCGAGCCTCTCACTCCCCTGGGAAGTCGGGGAGTATTTGTCCCGGGGTCTGCAGTGTATCAAGCATCTYGGAGAGTGTGTGAGTTTGAGACCAGCAGCACACTTCGGCAGGGAGGCAGCGCCGGCGTCGGGGGTGCAGCTGCCTCTGGACCCGGCCCCGCGGGCGATGCTCTGGCAGACGCCGTCCTGCCCTTTGCAAGGGACCCCCGGGAAGAGCTGTGCCGTCCCCGGGAGGCTGCCAGCGCCCCGGCACGGCGCGCCTCGCCCCGGGGACTCACCAGATGTCAGGCAGCAACACCTGGAAAGTCCGGGCTTTTGTTTCTTACCTTTTCTAAAGGACACATCGCCACTGCTGGAACAGGGTGACGTGTCGTTGTCTCCGGTCTCTTGCTATAATCGCCTGTGCTGTTCTGCAGCGGCGGGGGGATGCGTGCTTGCCATAACACGCGGCTGTTGCTCCCTGCTTTCTGGGCCTTTGCTCGGTGAGGGTGGGACACTGACGTCTCCGGAAGCGAGCAGGTATTGACAATATTTGCAGAAAGGTTTCGATTTGCAAAATACTTGTTAACCACCAGCGCTGTGTAAGCATCTTTACAGCTTTTCGCCTTCCTGTTACACATGCATTGCACCTGAGGGGAAGAAACAAGTCCAGTTTCTGCTCTCAGTGAGCTATCAGAAGCCTGCCCAAAGCAAAATGGGAACGTGCATGCTGCCTTCGTGCCGCAATACTCACTCAGCAGAGAAACTCACTCTTTTTTTCAGGAGACCCAGTCCAAGAGCTGCGGCAGGGAAGGGAGAAGCCCCACTGCGTGACACCATGGGGCTTTTGGTGTAAAAACACCACACCAGCTTGGACCTGGGGGTGATATGGGCAAATTTGCTCGTGTGGCTGCTCCTGGGGGATTTTTCAGATGGTTGAAGCTGCGACTTCTGCAGCCAGGGCAGAAATTTGCCTCATTCGGGTCTGAGCTCTCGAGTCTGAGCCCAGAGCTGGGCTCGGCAGCAAGAGTCTGGAGCTGCTTTTTTTTTCCTTCTCCAGAACTGAGTAATAGAGAGACAACTGTTGCTGCTAGCCCGTAGGTACATTGCAAGGATATTTCTTACTGAAATTTATGGAGTAATTAAAAATTATGGGATTTTAAAAAAGCAGATTACAGAACTGCACTCAAAGAGAAAACAAGAGTTCGTGTTTTCAAGAATTCTGTGCTTTCTGCTCTCTTGCCCTATGATCTGGAAACACCCTCACCAAACCTGGCTAAGTGTTTTGCATCAAAACATTTTGGCAGTCCAAGTGTGAATAATATTTTCCTATAAAAGACTAAAAAAGACTCTAAAAGACTCTTATTTCCTAAGAAAGAAAGAAATAAGAACAGAAAGACAGAAATGTAGTTGATTTTAGGATAATGCTGCTGTTATAAAACCACTGTCCAGAAACGGTAGTAATTGAACACGGATTTTATAGATCTTTTTTTCATCGTTTCCCTCCCAGCAAATAACGGGCGCTGTTGTTCCTCTCACTCTGGGAATTCCCAGCGGATGGCTGAATTTAAGAAAGGAAGAAATGCAAATTTCCCCCTCTGCCTTTGTGCTTTGCACTGAAAGGCAGAACCGGCTGAAAGTTGCTGGCGCTTGTGCTCATCTGAACATGGAGAAGAGCTCCCCGAACGTCCTGATATAAAATTCAGGGATTGCATTTCAGCCTCTCCTTTCAGGGCTGAGGCTGAGGGATTCCATTAATATAAATGCTTTCTTCCTGTTAAAAAGAAAACCAATCTGAAAGAAGCAAATAAAACTAACACTATGCAACTGACTGACAGCTTGTAAAACCCAAACAGAATTAGGAAGAGGGGGTTTGCATTGCTCAATTTGCAGGTGAGCTTTACAACCTCCGCTGATTTGCGTGAGTGCATGACATGGGAGGCAGGAAATTTTTTGTGCTTTCAGTGAGGAAAATCTTTTTTGATGAAATCTTTATGAATCTTTTTTTCCAAACAGCACATTCATCTTTTAGAAACACTTGTGCCTAAACTTGCATTCCCACAGATGCAGGAAATGATTAGATTTTGTGTCAAACAGTAGAACTTATTTTTTTCTTATTCTGATTTCCTGTATGAGGCCAATGAAAGCAAACCCCTCACGCTAGGAGGGCTAGACACCACCTTACTGTTAAATATTTTCTGCAATTTCTGCGGCGGTGTCAGCTCTGCAAGGGAACCTGTTTATTGCAGCGGCCGAGGCTGCCGGCGCTCGCAGCGGGCAGTAACCCAACGCCTGTGAACCCRGCCGGGAGCAGCGAGGCCAGCGGGAGCCATGTGCCGGGAGGGCGGCTAATSCGCCCGGCTCCGCTTGCACAGCTTTTATAGGAGCTACAAGTTGAGGATCCGGCGCGAGCCGAGCCAAACAGGGCTGGGGCATGCRGGTTTTGTCCAGGGGAACGAGGTGGCGAAAGGGGGGTGTCCCTGGCTGGGGCCCAGGGTGCAGGGCTTAGGGACATTAATGCCCCTTTGGGGACACGGGCCAGGTGAAACCCCTTGCCCACAGGGAGCAGGGAAGGTGGCTGGGGCCGGGTCATCCTCGGGGTCCCCTCTGGTGGCTTCTCCCAGATGCCTCAGAGCATCTGAGCAAAGGTGTTCTTGCCACCCTGCGCATCCCGCCTTGCCTCTCCCTCCCTGCACCAAGGTCCGTGGGAACAAGGCAGGAAAGCGGAGACCTGCATGATTTATACACTGAAATAACAACATTTAAAAGCAGCAAATGACTTTGTTAAAACCTGACAAGAAAACCAAGCTAGGAAAAATATGCCAAGAAAGAAAGCAAAGGTGTTTAAATTAGTTTTTTTTCCTTTCTGACATCTTTATTACGTGTCTAGGTGGGAGTGCATTTTGCACTAAACCGCACGTGCAGGCGTGTTTGTTGGCACACGGGTGTAGTGGATAGGGAACAGAGCCTGGGGAAAATGTTGATTTAGGATGCAGAAAGCACTGCTTTTGTGCTCAGCATTTTGCAATCTGGGGATGAAAAATAATTTAATAGCCAAATATGCAAGGCTTCTGGATTTAAATGAACTTTTCCATGTTAGAACACAGTCAGTTTCTGCACATTATTTCTCTTGCAAGATACACACACATATATATACCTGTGCGTGAGTGGAGTGTCAGGAAGGTATGTGTACTGCCTACGGAAAACACAGACCGTGATCCCCTGACAGAAGATGCTATGTAAATGGTCTTTTCTGGTTTATAAGCAGAAACTGTATATTGGCTACCAAGACGTTCTGTCTTCTTTCCATTTTGAATGAAGACTCGAGTGATTTCTAACAAATGAATAAAGGAGACATGGTGTAGTCCCGGGGCTCTGGGGCCAGGTAGCCGGCAGTGGTGCTGCCGGGACTGGCACCAGCCAGCGCACCCTCGCTGCTGTTTCAGGGCTCTGGGAACAGCGATGCTCCYGAGGGAGGAGTATCCGAATGGAGGGGACCCGGGTCCCTTCTCCCCGCACAGCTGATGACCTGACTGATTTGCTGTGTGTGAAGCGCTGAGATTCTTGCTCTGAACCCAGAGAAAACACAGAGGAAAGCTAACAAACGGCTCAGCCCTGACTCACCAGAGGTGTTTTTTGACACTTATGTATGACCCAGACCCTCCTCCCGCAGCGGAGGCAGAGCTGCCTGYGAGGGTGAAGGAGAGATCCCAGAGATTTGGACTCAGTAAATATTCCAGCAAAGATGCTGCATTTTTACAGACAATTTTGGTCACCAGCAGCCCCCAGTTCAGACAAAACCAAACTCCACACCTTTTTTTAGCTCCCCAGTTATTTTTCCACTGTGGTCTGAAGAGCGTCTCTGTCTCTYCGGGGAGGGCAGAGCCACTTGCTGCCAGTATCTGGCTGGACACACGTCCTGCATCCCACTCCCACCCAGGCACTGGCCTCTTCCAGCTCCTACGCAGGAGCCTGTAAAAAGTCTCCGAGTCAGCTGGAGGCAAGTAAATCATTCCTGACAGCTACATCTCTACAGGGCAGTTAGAATTAATGTAACAATTTGGCGTTTAATGAAGCAACAACATGCTGGGCTGCAGAGAATAGCTGGGACCTGCTGCAGTCATATTATAATCCCTGAGGGACCCAAACGGCAGAGACTTCATCAGATGCTGACTTGTTAGGCTGAGCAAACTGCCATGTGGGAGGAAAGCGGAGCGGCCGGGAGCCGGCAGCCCCCTCCAGCTGGGAGACAGCCAGCGTCGGCCAGCTGAGCGTGGCTTGCAGGGACCAACCTGCGGCTCCGAGCCCAAAACCATGTGGCCTTGTGCTCCGGGGATGGGCATCGGTCTAAACAGAAGGAGCAGCCCAGGGGATGTGAGGGGACGTTGGTTGCGCGTTGCCTGTGCCGCTCTGCTGGGAGGTGCGTGCCGAGGGTTGGGGGAGCCCTCGTCCTGAGGCAGGTCACAGAAATGCTGAATCAATGTTGTTTGTGTAAAAAAAAATCTTCTGAAGCTTGTTGGAAGAGTAGAGAAAATAAATCAGCGTTGGAGGTGCTGGGCAAGGGGGAACTGGCAGAACAATATGTTTTGTAAATGAAAACCAGCTTCATCAGGTGCTCTGCACCCAGAAGTCTCTGATTTCCACAGAAGTTGCAGGTATTCCAGCCGTCTCCAGGATAAGTCCTTTTAAAAACACTCACTGCATGAGGGAGGGAGGGAAGGGACAAATGCAAATGACATTGGAGACAATCTCCCATTTCCCATGTATATACATAGCCTCTCAAAGCATTGCAGTTTGCAGCAGCTTGGATGCTTTAAAATAAATCATGCAGTGCATTTTTTTTTTCTTGCTTTTAAATGAAACCGTAGCACAAAACAACATCCCCTCACTTCCAAACCCATCCATGCTGCTTCTCCTCTCCAGGCTGGCTGGTGTGTGTGTGGCCATAAACATCAACGCGTTTTGTTGTGAAGCCTCATGGTCACCGGCTTTAAGGGCTTGACAGGTTTATAAAGTGCCGAGTGTCCCAGAGGGACCGCGGCACTGTTTGCAGAGAAGATGAAGCGTGCCATATCCAGCTGGTCTAACAAGGCAGCGGGAAATCTAAATTAATTCAGGAATCACTTCTGTTTTTCCGAGGGAGGATGTTGTTCTCAATCTATGGAAATARCACATCAGGAGAATACTTATTAATGGCAGGCACGGGTGGTGCGACGCCAGGCTCCCCTCTCCTATAGTGGTGTAAATCAGGGGGCATTTAACAGAAGTGCAAAGCAGCAGAGTGAAACGGGGGCCCTGGGGCTGTGTCCCTGCACAGACACCCCGCACAGGGCAGGATTTGGGGTGGAAGGTTTATTTCCACTTGAAAGAGCTGATTTACTCAAACCTGCCTGTAAAGAGGGATCAGCCTCAACAAGTCCCAGCTGGGCTCTGCAGGTGAGGCCAGAGGGGAGTTATTTAATGGCTCCTGGCTGCCCCTTTCCTAGGGCTGTGTCCTTGCTAATTCCTGGCCTCCCTCAAGTGTCATGGGGTCACTCTGTATTCACTGTCTGGGACCGAGCTTCCCCTCCTGTGCTGAAGGTCAGTTGCGTGGGCTGTGGGGCTGGTTTTGGGGGAGGTTGTTGCAAATTCATGGGCTGTGGGGTTGGTCTCATCTCCAGGATGTGGTGCTTGGTGTTTCCCCAGGATCTGTCTTGGCACTGGTGTGGGCTATAGACTAAACAGTATGTGTTTCTTTATATCCATAGGGAGGTTGGTTCCCAACATGTGATTCTTTTCTCAACTAAAAAACCCCAAAACAAACCTCAGATGATCTCAGCTTGATGTACAACAGGCCTTTACTTTAACACAGCCTGGGTTTGAGGGGTTGGAGTTGTTTGCTGGTTCCTTTTTGTGAGGCCACATGATGCTGAGCTGTGGTTGCTTTTCCTTCTGCATGCTGCAAGTTGGACTAGGATTTATTGGGATTTGTTTTGTTTTCTCAAATGTGAGTCATGCTTTGAAAAGCAGAAACATTTCTGGTAACTGGATGCTTGAATTCCTGCTTGCCTGCTCCTGGGGTCAGTCCTGCCCTGGGTCTGCTGCTGCCCCATCTCTGGGGGTCTCTGTGTGCTGGGGATGGGAGGGCAAATGAGAGGGACAAACCAAGCTGTGACTGTGTGTGCAGAAGAGGAGGGATGGTGGTTACCTTCTGGCTAAGGAAGGGCTAAACACTGTGTATCACTGCACCAGAACCATTGCTTTCTCGGGTGCAGTGGGATGGAGGTCCCACAGCCCAGGTGGTGCCTGATGGGCTTGTCTGAGGATGATGGAGCAAAGCAAGGCTGTGTGTGCTGAGCAGACGAAGGTGGCAGAAGTGGGGGGTGTTAAAAAGATATTTGTTGTAAATACGCTCTTTGGAAAGTTAAGTTAAATATCCAGCGTGGTCCTCAGTACCCTGCTCTCGTGTGCAGCCCCTCAGGTCCGCTTCTAGCAGCAACTGCTCTGATGGCTCTGACCAGCCCTAACCCAGAGCCATGGGGAGCCTTTAGCTAAATGAGGGAGGATTTGGACAGCAGACCTCTCTGTTTGGGAACTGGGCTCCAGTTGTTGAGTTTATCATGCTGAATTGGCTTCATATTAAATGGGGCTTTTATGAGAGTGATTGAGAAGGAGCAGAGCCAGATCCTGCTTCTGTTCCTTGCCACCAGCAGTACTTAGCACAGCCTTTTCATTTTCATTTTCTGAATGTACTCTCCTTGCTGTGGCCTGTTTCTGATAGGAGGCTGCCATGAACTTCAAAATTAATTTTCCTGGACTATCCTAATCGTTCTAGTTGAAACATCCCCTTATTATGCTCTTATTGGGACTTGGCTCTGGGGGATAAGGGTGTTTTGATGAACTTGCCTGATGTGGCAAAATTAAAACTTATTCTGGTTTTAATTTATACTAATCATACACTTGGAAATAAAGAATTGGTCCCCCAAGTATTTTTCTGGACTAGAGGACCAGGCTCATTTATTCGCATGGATTAATATGCTGCATGCTAATTGTGGGATGCTGATATTAGCCATGTTGCAGCAACAGGGGCAGCGGAACCACACTGAGTCAGTCTGGAGACATAGCTGTAGCCCAGATCCATTGAAACACAAATTTGCAGTTTTTTATCACTGGATTTGCCAACAGGAAAATCATCATTTTCAGAAATAAATTCCCTTGTGTTAGTTGAAGCATCTCATTAACTTGGAAGAACACTAATTGGACATGCTTTGATCAGATGGGATATTTCTCTCCCACTTCAATATAAAGGGCAGTGGGTTATGTCCTATGTGCAAGTTTAAGTCTTCAGACCGAACGCAGTGTGATGCAGTGGGCTCCTGAGCAACCCCACAATGAGCAGTGTTCACAGAAGCTGTCACTGAAATAACTGAGCACTCACTCGGATTTTTGCAGGTTGGTGCCTGGTATCAGGACCGGCTTTGATGTGCAGCTGTAAGACATGTCCTTGTGCCCCAAAGCCTGCCCTGGGCGTAGGAAGCCCCTCCATGCTTGGGGGTGGCTGGGTGAGATCCCCCGGCACCACCCGAGCTGTCTGTGCCTCTCCTCACAGCACCAGCACGCTTGGTGCCGTGGGGAGGCAGGGGCAGGATGGCAGGAGAGCCAGGGCTGCGGGTGCAAGGAGCCTCTCTGCTCTCGTGCGTTCACAGGGGTTTTGGGCCCTGGCATGGCCCTGGAGTCAAGGCGAGCCTGTGTTTCTCCTTCAGGCATAGCACAGCTGGAATATGATCGCTTCTGTGGCTCTGTGGGTTGACATGTTACTTGTTGTTAATATTATATCAAGCTAAGGAGAGATCAAGTTGCAGTGCATGGAGCCTTGATACAGTTGTGTCTTCCCTGCTGTGCCCAACGGGCTGGGGGGAGAGGGCTGGGATACCTGGGTTGGAACTGGCAGCAAGAATATAATGGAAGTCTGTTGAAGGCTCATGAGCCAGGACTGAGTCTGGCCTCATCACCCCCAGCCTGCTGCTTCTGTGGGGACAGGAGTCACTTGAGAGTCACCTCCTGCTTCCAGCATGGCAGATGTTTTACTTTCTGCTAGTCTTGGCAGAAAGACCCAAATGCTCAGCAGAGGATGGAGGAAGGGAAAACCAGAGTCCTCTTCATTTTTTTTTTTTTTTAAGGCCATCCCTGCTCCTGTTGTGAGTTAGGGCAGGGAAGGTGTCAAACTTTAGCCTACCCCAGGGAATGGCTTTGTAAAGTAACAGGTCTCTCTGCACCAGCACTCCTTAGGGCAGAGCCACAGTTATCATGTATGGCTCCAGACTCCGTGCGTGTGTTGGGTGTTATGTGTGCCCCATCACACTTGTGTGCAAGTGTCTCTGAAAGATTTCTCTACTGATAGCTCTATCAGCTACACAGCTATAGCTCTGTATGTGCCTACAAGTGCATTATATGTAACACATATGCTATGTGCATTGGGCACCACGTGCTGTGTGCGTGCTATGACACTGCCTCTCGCCAGTGAGCTGGCAGCGGGTGGATACTCCAGTTACAGATGGGAAAGTAAAGCCAAGACTTATCTTGGGTATTTTTCAGCTGTCACAGACTAACCTGCAGCCTGATGGCAATTATGAGCCTGGAGGTCAAATTCATCTTTGAAAAGTGGAGTTGAAGGCACATGTGCTTGAGGCAGAAAGACACTGGTGGTCAAAAAAAAAAAAAAATCAAACCCGGTTGCATTAGCAGTGTTTTGGGGAGCTGTGTCACTTCCCACAGATCAGCCAGTCGTGCTAATGAGAAGGCTCTGAAGTCACTGCTCCTCCATTAATTAAAGCTGTTTGGTGTGAAGCAGTGAAGAGGAATTGAGGAAGGGCTCTTGATGCAGTTACACTTTCCATAGATGTTGCTGAGTATCCATTATGGCCTGTGAAAGCCTTGTCAACATTTTTCCAAGGAAGAATGAAAATGTAAATAACTTTAAAATGATTCAATGTCACTGTGGTATGGAAAAAGGTCATGCTGCTGGAGACCATTTATCTTTTTGCCGATTTAAAGAGCTTTTTTCCTATTACATTTTTTGAAATTAATGTTTTTAAACATTACCCAAAGTAATGTTAACAATCATGGGGTTTATGGGATTGATTGTTATGCAGGCTGGGATTTAAATTGAAAAAGATTTGTTTTGGGTAGTTGTTGCTAGGGGGTTTTAACAGACTTTTTGATTTATTGCGTATGAAAATGTTTGCATGATTTAATGAAAAGTCAAAACCAGATCCTGAATTCCCATGCAAATACGAGGGTAGAATATTCTTTGGGAGTGAGTTTGGGATTATGGAAGCAGAGCTCGTATGTGCATGTAAATGTTAAAGTATATAAATCTGAGGTGAACCTGAAGGGACGGGGTCCTTATTTGCAGATTCATGGTTGGAGGGATGATGGGGCGGAGACTTAGTTTCCCCTTAGCCCCATATAGTGCTGCTTCTCACTGCTGTGAGGGCATTTGGACCTCTCTGCTCTGCGAACCTGGCAGTGTAGCGGAAGGTCTGTACCTGCTAATGCACTCAGCAAAGACCCAGTCCAAAGGAGCAGTGCAGAGCTGGAGTTCAGATGTCTGTCTGGTGTCCCAGGCAGCTAGGACACGAATGAGCTGTTGTGGGGTTTTGGTACCTATTACCTGCCAAGCATCAATACAAGTGCAAAACGCTGCATGGACACAGAAGATGAGGTCCCTGATCTGAGGGTGGGCCAGCAGGGACCTTGGAAATAAGAGCTGGGTGTTAAAAAATTAAGGTTCAGGCTTGTCAGTGTGGTTTAAAGAAAAAAATGCTTGGAAAGAAGGGTGTAAAGATGCTCTTTGCATCTGATGAGGGAAAGCCCCACATCTGTTCCACAAAGGGCAATAGTGC
Source organism: Phoebastria nigripes (assembly GCA_035582835.1). Classification (NCBI taxonomy): domain Eukaryota; kingdom Metazoa; phylum Chordata; class Aves; order Procellariiformes; family Diomedeidae; genus Phoebastria; species Phoebastria nigripes. Next base: position 1,380,160 of record JAYKAV010003099.1, on the reverse strand, counting down.
CAGTGATGACAGGCTGTCAGGGAAGATTGGATGTGGCTACCTGCCTCTTGCAGTGGCAGAGCACAGCCCAYGTAACAAGGTGGGCCAAGACCTTCTTGTTAGCTTGTCTGCTCCAGCTGTCCTGCAGCAATGCTGACTTGAATCTAAACTCCCCTTGAGTAATTTCTGACTGTGAAAACAGGTGACACTTGTGAAAGGCTTTCTGCTCTTCTGCACAGGAAGAATTTCAACAGTACTGAACCTTGGTTTGGGGAAGGGGAAAAAATAGCTGTGCTCTTAATAGAAATGCTTGGCCTGCTGAGATGTACTTGCATTTTTCACCTCTGTTGCCCCTGCTACATCAAGTGTGAGGGAGCAGGGGATGCCACAGCTGGTGCTTTGCATGTAATTTTCACCCTCTTGTTAATGACCTTGCAGGGATTAGCATGGCCTTCTCCATATGCCAGTAGATTATGTCTGTTGGCAGCTGCTACTACTGGAGCAAAATGGGATAGTTTTCATTAGGAGTGCTTGACACTAGGTTGCCCTGGGTGTCGTCAATCCTAAACTGTCAGTGCCTTTGAATAAAGCAGTGTACAGATGTGATTTATTGGATGTGTTGCTGCTTTGCTGAAAATGTGGCATTTTCAAGTCAGCAAGGTCTTGCAGAAGTGTGAAAGGGACCTTCTTGCTCTTCCCTACTCACCTACCCTTCCACCCSGCAGGCTCTTTGGGGCTGTCCAGCAGTGCCGGAAGGAAAATCTGCCCTGAAATGACTGAGTGACATGGGCACTTGGATGAAATAACCCCCCTATGCTGTTCAGTGTAGCTACTCACTAGTAAATACATGTGTGCTTGTGTTTAGTGGGGGAAACTGTATTTTTCAACAGCTTTAACTTGCAAGTACGTTCTGAATGAGCATGTCTGTCTAACTTCAATGGGGGGTGGGAGGAGCAAAGACTTTATTCCTCAGTGTTGAAACATGACTTGACSTTGAAATTATTTTATTTTGATGATTAAGAAAATATTCGGATTTACCACACAAACTTCTCCCCCTTAATTCAAGCAGTACAGAGGAAAGTCAGGTTTTGGTATTGCCTTATTCCTATAACTGAATCAGGGGCATATCCTGAGACTGCAGAATATTTTTGCAGACTGAGGTGGACACAGCTCACTTCTGGGGACACAGTTTCTAGGGTGCAGGGCAGGGGGTGGGCGAGATCCTCACCCAGTTGCCAGGGAGAGATGCTGCAGAGGCTTCCCTGTCCCCTTTGCCCTGGGAGGAACCAGGCTCTCTGTGTTCTGCAAGGTTATTAATCCTCTGTTTATCCTGTTTTAAAATAAGCAGTTTAAAGGAGGCTGTCAAAGATGATAGGCCACAAATCCATGTCATTCTTTTGATTTGCAACAGCAAAGCTAAACCCTCATGTGTCCTTCCCTCCTTAACAGAATGAGGGCTTGTGCTCCCCAGCATGCTGCAGCAATAACCCAGCCCACCCCGGCTGGAGAAGACTGGTTCCTCAGGCAGGACTGCTCATTTAAAAGGGCCTAAGACTATCCTGATGACCCAGGGAGTATCCAGACGGCTAGTCCACAGAATTCAGTGGTGTTATTTAGGGCTTGTGTCTACCTGACAGACCCATCCATCACCAATGTGATGTGGCTTTATTGAACAGCAGACTTGGGTAAGGGACCAGCTGCTGTGGGAGAGTCTGAAGCTCTTAGCTCTGCTTGACTTTGTGTCCACTCTCAAGAACGGGCCCACCGGCCCTTCTGAGCAATACCTAGCAGAACAGCTTCACTGCAGTCTAACTACTTAATGACTCTCTTTGCAAGTTCAGTAACCACCAATTAACTATTTAAGGCATGCCAGAGGAGGATTAACAGCCATGTAATATACCAGGTATGATTCTTCTTCAGTAAATATGTCCCTTATAATCAATAGGTGATTATTTCATCAGCAATAGTTCTGATTAAATCTAAATTAATAGTGCATGTGGGACATTTGATTTAAAAGTGGTAATGTAATGTTAAGTGAATTCTGCTCATCGTTTATTGCAATACAAAAGCTAGTGTTTGTAGCAGAGCTGGACCAGCCCAAATGCCCAACAGGCACTGCCAAAAAAAGGAAAACTGAGAAAAACCTCAAATTTGAATAAAGCTAATTTATTGGCCCATAGCAGTCTGAAAACATTCACAAATATTGTCTATGGGCAAAGCTCCCACTTCCCTGGGGCTGAGAAGGCCTTTGTGCAGGTCTGTATGAGCTGGGCACTGGGGGGGCTGCATTGTGCCCAGGTTCCCCAGGGGCAGCTGGGGTGGGGGGCTGTAGGCGCCTGGGGAGCAACCTGCTCCGAGCCCCTGAGCCATTTCCTAGTCAGAAGAAGACACTGAGGAGTGGTGAAAGGGTAGTGGTGGGCAGGGGATGATAAATGAGGGAGGAGGGAAAAAAAGAAGCAAGAATGGAGAATGTGAAAAGAAGCGCTTGAACTCTGACTGCAGTAGCATTACACCACAGATGGGTTTGACTTCTGTATTCAGCAGTAGGAATAAAACATCACCCTTGACAACTAGAGGCAGGACCAGCACAGCTAGTTTTTGGGAGAGAAAAATAAAACAGGTTAGTTAACAATGATAGTTCTAAAAAGCCCAGGAGGTAATTAGAACAGTCTCTTTCTCATATGTAAAAACTAAACTCCAATACCAAAGTACAGAATAAAAAGTAATAATCATAGCTATTTTCCTGTTGCATATTACAGCACCAAGTACCTGAATCCTATCAGCATGTGACCTATCTAGTAATGATGCGAAGGATTACATGAATGAGACTTGCAGCTGGGATCCTTGCTGGCTCTGGAGTTTCTCAGATTTGTGGCTTTTGCTGTTTTGTGCCTGTGTGCCCAGGCCAGGGAAGGCTCTGATCTGGTGTGGGGTGACAGACCCACCCCCAGTCACCACCATCTGGTGTCTGCCAGCTGGGCCATGCCCAGGGTGTGATCCCCACATTAAAAAAAAAAAAAGAAACTGCTCCTTTTCCCAGGACTTCCCCTTGTTGGAAGTCCCACAGAGGTGTTAGCGTCCAAGGAAAACCACCTACCGTTCTCATGCCTGGAAACTTCCTTTTGCAGCCACGTTGAAGTGCTGTGAAAACATCCTGAAAGAGAATTGTGTGTCTTACTGTCTATGCTCATGGTTGGAAGGGCTTCTTCCTCACCAGTGGTCTGCCTGACCTCTCAGCTGTGCCCAAAGCTCCCTCTAAACAGTGCTGAAGATGCTTTACCCCATTCCCAAATTCCCTGATAGAGGAGGGCATTTCAGAAGGTGTAAAACTGACCAGTCTGATTGCTATGCTGAGCCATGTTCCCATGAGCATCTTGGGGACATGAAGGAGAGAATGCAGAATTTTTACCTGCCTCATGGTCCTGCAGGCTGTGGCTCAGATACACGTGTGCTTTTGCACCAAGTAGGTTGGGGCCTGAAGAAAATCTGGGGATAAAATTGTAATGCTACTGTTTGCCAGTTGGGTTGCTCTGCACCTTCCAGGCAGGTAAATGTTTCTGTTTTCTCCTCCAAAAAGTGAGGCAGATGAAAACCGCTGTAGGAATGTAAGGAGTGGCAAGCTTGCTTTCTTAGAAACATGGATGTAAAATTTTTGTTTAATCATTTTTGCATAGGATTTTAGGGATTTCCAGCAAAAGGTGACAGTTACTGACAGCATCTGGGGCTTTAGAATTTAATGAGGTAACTTTCATTATTCAAATTCCTTTTTTCATTAAACTAAGTATTCTATTAGTTAAAATAAGGAGATATTTGAATATACTGGTATTTGCAATAGGAAAATTAATAGTCATGGTAGGAAAGTCTTACTGCTTTTTTCCCCACTTTCATTCTGTTCTCATTAGAGAAAAGCTCGTTCCAAAGTTTAGTTAATTATTTAGACTACCGATGTAAACCTTGCTGAAAACGTTCTCTTGACATCATAAGTCTAAATTAGAAGGAGAATTGACATGAAAACAGCTTTAACACATTGGTTGTCACCACCTATTAAATATATGATGTGATTTTGGCATAGTTAACATTCTTGATCCAGGATCACAATCTCATGCAATGTGACATCAGCCCAGGGAAAGATGTTAGAGTGATGAGAGTGCTTGTACCCTAGAGATACTGAAATCCCGGTTTAAAACTGTAGAGTGCAACTGGTGTCCACAGCCTGGCCCAGAAGCTGGCAGGGCCCTCCTGTGTCAGACCAAGGCATGCGGGAGAGCAGCAGGGACTGAGCCAGGGCAGGATGACTTCTCCTGCTGCAGCCGTTTGCCCCGCAGCTCCTGCACCCCCCGGCTCTCCCCTGGGCTGTGCAGCCCTGCTCTGCGCTCCCCTGGCACTGGCTTCCTGCACCTGCCCTCACCAACCCCATCCCAGCAGCTCAGCGCCATGGTGGACTCAGCCTGGCATGGGTTTGCTTTGTGGTGCCAATTTTGACTGTGTGTTTTTTCTAGGTGAGGGCATCTGGCACTTTGTATCTTCATCTGTCCTTTATAATACCCATGGCTGAGTTGGGGTGTATTGGGAGGGTGACTGGCTTCTCCCTCCGCATCCTGGAGAGTGGGTTTTGTGTTGATGTGGAAGCAGCCTCCTTGCTACAGTGTTCAGGGATGATGCTCCAAACACTTCCTTTCCCAGAATTCAGCACATGACGTTTGCGTATTACAATTTCAAAGGCACACAGTTTCTGCAGCTAGGTTTATTAGGAATGAAAACTGTGTGGGTAGAATATTAGGGTGGGGAGAAACCATAACTCCCAAACACTAGACATCCTCCCTGGGGCACTGCCAGGTTAAAGCATACCCCAAGGTCTCCTGACAGCGCGAAGACCTGGCTCGAGTGGGCCTGCTCTGAGGTCCTGCAGAGCACCATACCTTGCTTAGCAGGTGCAGAGGTCCCAGTTTCAGGGACTAATTACCGTAATAACCTCTAGATTAAGGTTAGTCACAAACATGCTGAGGAGTGGATATCTCTGGGTAGGAGCAGAACCAGAGGGTTGAAAAGCTACTTTCAAAAACACCCAGGGACCATCAGGTTAGGATGCTCTTGATTCTTGACTAGATTTTTTTTAATGAGGTGCAAGTCTAACCAGAAGACACTAAAAAGCAATTGCATTAAATCAAGAACTACACTTGACTTTATGGATTGTTTATGGGATCTTTCTTTTATTAATTCTTTATCCTTTAATATTATAAAGGATTTGTGTCTACAATAAATAATGTAAAGTTACATTACATCCTCTTTGGCTTAAAATTTTAATATTCCTATTGCCCATCTCCATAAAGAAATTGTGTTTGAGGTCATTGCATATGTACAGCTGCAGTCATAACCCTAATGGAATTACTATTCAAGCACAGGCGAGATTAGTATGAACGCCAAGAAACTACCCGTCTGTCAGGGGAAAAGGTAAAAGTTCAGAGTTCAGCTTGCATCCAAATTATTTATCTCCCTAATAACTTAATAGATTGAATATATTACTTGTCAGTGACCTTGATGTACAACAATAAAGACCCCTTGGTTGTGTCAGAAAATATATGAGACTATAATAAGTAGTACTTATGTAGTGGAATAAAAACATATTCTTTATGATAATGAAGTCTCTTCCCACAAGGACACCACAAGGACATGAAGCCATGTAAATACAAACACCAGCTTGCGTTTGACTGTAGCTAGACAGTGGTTTCTCTCCTAAAGTCAGCTGAAGAGATGCTGGTGTAGGAGGCTGCACTCTGCAGATGCCCCAACCCGAGGGTGTCTGCCTGTGCAACGGGTCCCTCCCCACACATGGCGAGGGATGGTTTATGCCCTTTGCTGCTTGTCCAGACATGTTACATCCTACAGCCCTTCTTACAACCGCTTTATGCAGTGAGTTAGTCCTTGCTTTTTGAAAAAGTCCTGTTGACTCCATGCCATCTCTAATTATTTCCATCCTGGATCTCCCAAGCATTTAAAAGAATCATTTAAATTAGAGTTTAGGATCAAAGGTAATACTGCAAATAGGCATGTTGTAAACATGCCTAAAAATAGGAAGGTAATTTCCCTGAGTGCCGTGGTCTCTGTAGCAGTGCAACACAATGTCTCTATTTCTTTCTGTTTCTATGTCTATTTTTCAAGGCTTCACATTATCTAAAGGGGGAAACAAAAAGCCCTCGAAGGATATTGTTCTTTAATAAGGCTTATGATTATGGATTTTTTCTTCTTCAGCCAGCACAGAAACACTATTAATATACTCAAATGGAATGAGTCTCTCCTCTTTAATAGGTCATTTTAATCATATATTTAAAGTTTTACTTGGAGATGGAGGAGGAGGGTGAGAGGGAAGACAGGAAAAAAAGAGGAACTTATTTTATCAGTTTGTTTTCCAATTAATCCTCATGGTATGCCCACCTGTGGTGCCTAACAAAGCCAAGCTGAGCACAGTGGTGGTTGTGCAGCTGGCTCCGATACATGCCAGGAGCAGTCCTTGCCTCCTGGGATACCCTGGGTGCAGACTGCATGGGAACTTGAAGGGGTCCCATGTCCAAGCCTGAACACCAATCTTGGAAAACAATGTGGCATCTTGTCTCTGAGGTCCCTGAAGCTACAAATCCTCCTTTCTTCCTCCATCAGTGGTGCTGCATGCTGGGCTGAGCCTCCAGCCCCCTCCCAAAAGTGCAGGACTCAGCCCTGGGCTGAGGAAGCACCTGCAGGCTTGTCCCTGCTCCCAGAAAGCCTACTGGAGCTGGCATGTGTGCAGTTGTGCTCCTGTTCCCCAGCCACTTATCCCAGCAGCCTCACGTTTTTGATTGTATTTATGGCCACTTAATCTGTGCTAGCAGCCAGGATCAAATATATCTCCAAGTATTGATCAGCTTTAGGCTGATAGAAGTTCAAGCTCATGAGGTCTCGGTCTTTGACCCTCAAATAGGATATGAATCTCAATCCAATAGACTGATATTCACAYGCAGTCGCTGCCCAGGGTTGCAGGCTGCAAGGAAAAAATCAATGAAGAGTGCTAATGATTCACAATTTATAGAGCAGCTGCCATTTTAATATTAGAATAAATGTTATATTGCAAAGGGATGGGAACATAGGTGGTGGCATGGAAAATATTTCTTTGGAGCCTTTTCTGTGAGAAAATGATGTGCACAGGATTTTATGAAGTATAATTTATTGGCCTCATTTAGACTTATAATTTAAAACTCCTTATGAAAAAGGTATTTAACTAGAGTGGATTGGGTAAGGAAATGGCAAGGGCAGAGCAGGCTGTCTTAGAGTGCTTCAAGCACATGCTGGTGGGGAAAAGAAGCAATATCCTAATACGTGAGATTGGACATAAGAACTCCCCTTCTGCTTAAACATCTCTGCAGCATCTGGCAACAAAGAGGCCCCGTTCTCTGCCCTGGCTCTTCTGAGCACACTTGTAAATGAAAAAAAAAATATGTTGAATGTGCTGATGAGGTATATGGAGCACATTAAGATTAAATAATGGATCATGTCAGAGTGGAGTGGTAGGGCAGAAAACTCTGCTGAACTGGTGTGTGAGGGCTAGAGAGAATTACTGAAGAAGGGGCATGCTGGAAGACACTTCAAACCACGGGAACATAAGAGCTCTCTGTCTAGATTACACAGGTTTTATTGTATTCTCAAATAACTCATTTCTATTTGCAATTAATTCCAGTTTCCTTTGAGGTTTCTTTACAATAGCTCATGAGGACAGGTAATCTCCAGACTGGCAGAGAAGCAAGAATGACGGGAGCTGTCAAGAAAAAATGGAAGGTTAACACTGCCCTTTTGCCTTTTCCTTGGCTGTGATACACTGGGGTCTGGAGCTGTGAGTCTTTCTGGAGAGAGCAAGGGGGAGGGAATGAAATGTCTTCAGCTGCAGTTCCCTGGATGACCCAACAGCTTGGGCCAGGCTGGTGTTGGTGAGCTGGAGCCCTTCCTTGGGCTATATGTCAGGGGCCAGAAGTGTTCTGGGAAGCAGTGTCGCTCCTGATCCTCCAGTGCAATGTCCTGGAGGATGGCTGCCAGAGCTCTTTGTTAGGAGATGGTGCTTTTTACTTGTCTGCAGAGAGCAGCATCCCCATGTTGGTTTGCAAGCCCCCCTTACTGGACAAGAAAASGCTTCAACCTGGGAACACTACATCTTTCCCTCCAGCTTCCAGCCAGAACTGTACACTTTGCCTCTCAGTTCTCATGTGTAGTTAAGTCTTCATCTGTAAGTCCAGTTCACAGGACACTATTTCAGTGTATACAATGTCTTTCCCTGCATGGATCCAAATGGTAAAAGGCTTTTCAGTACAAAGAACCCAGGCTTTTTAGAACAGACAAGAAAAGATGGAAATCCTACATCAAAAACACAATTTATGGCATCTGTTTTGGCCATCTCTGCATTTATTTTTTTCTAGAAGTGAAAAGAACTTAAATAATTCATCTGCCTGAGAGCTCATAACTCTCTGGCCCACATAGAATATCTTTCATATATCTCATAAGCTAGAGCTTATTGACAAACTGTATGAAAAATAACAGCCCTTTCACTTGCAAAAGCAAAATCCAATTTATTGATTGTGATAGTCTAAATCGTGGCATTTCTACTGACCAAAAGGTATTGCCCAAACAGGTTAGAGTTTACTTAACTCAGGGTGTGAAATGTCCCATGCATACCATCATAAAACCAAAATTTACTTGATTCTTTTCCTTGGTTATACTGCCATTGTAACCAAACAATTTTACAAAGAAACTTGTGACAGGTGCTTAATGAAGTTAAATACAAGATCTCTGGGGGGGAGTGGGGGTGAGGGGAGGAACAGACCCAGGGCATGAACACATTTATTTGCATGAACACATCTATTTTTTTCAGTCTGACAAGATATAGCAAAGGCTTATCCATAGTATATGCATACAGCTGCTGTAGTAACCATTAGGTGCCCTGAATTCACAGATTGGAGCCACAGGGGTCCACCTGTGGCTATTGGGTATCACCACCAGTCTCGGGGGATCCCATAAACAGGGTGCAGTTTGAGTGGAGATAGCTGGATGTGCCTGATGGTGTCCTTAAACTTCCTCTGGAAAGGGCACATCGACTTTCCAAGATGATGAATTTGTACCATCTGCTCGTGTGTGGATTCAGGGAGAGGGATCAGAGGGAGAGCCAAAGGCTAGGGAGGTTTTACAACTATGGTTTAGGAAGGCTGATGATTTGTGCTGCCTTCTCTGCACTCCTCTGTGGTATTTGTGCTGTGTTCACTGCTGCATGCTGTCTAAGCATGGCCCACCAAGTAAGTCTTTGTGCTTAATTGGTGGACTCTTCATTGGTCTTCAGCACTCTGGTGCTGCCTCTTCTATTAGTGATTAGACAGGGCTCTGGTGCTTACTGTGAGACTTTGGTGCCATGCTAAGGAAAGTCCAGTGAAAGCAAGAACCTGTTCTTCTGCTGCTATTAGGGTGACAGATGCAAGTCTTAAAGCTTGCACCCAGATCTGACCCTAGGACTGGGTGGATTTGTTCCAGGGTCCTAAATTTGCACTAAGTTTTGCTTTCTCTCCATCTTGACAGATTTCTGCTTTCCTTTAGTTTTTTCCACACTCCCTGTCAGATTCTCTCTCCTAATTGGGCAACAAAGATTGTTACAGCCTCATAAAATACTGAAACCCCTTCCCCATCAATTCTGCCTGTTGGAAAATGTTGTTCTCCAATCCCAGTCTTGCATACATTCCATTATTTAATTCATAAATGTTTAAATAGGGGCCTAAGATCCCAACTGTGTCTTTTTACATAATGAAATTACAAGGAGTAATATGTTACTACCATCCATAAACTTATTGTGCACTTTACATAAAATTCAGATCGGGTGGCTCTGCATGCGTGCATATTTTACAATTTCAACTTTAATAAAGAAATGAGTAGAGTGCTGGAAAGGCTGCTTTGCTGTATGGTCAATTCAGATCCTGGGGGCCATAAATCTGAAAGCCCATGATTTGTGGTTCTTTGCTCACAATAAATTAAGCCTTTCTTGATGGAAAGGTTGGCCACATTTGTTGCAGTTTAGGTCACAGTATTTGGACAAAGATGTATCTGGATGTGCCGGGAAGGGAGTTTGTGCTGGGTCCAATGAGGCAGGGAGAATATCTTCATTTTTATCAAGCTACTGGAGCTGGAACCCACAGCTGATTCTGTGGCATAGGTTTTCAAGTCAGGATAACTGAGTGAGATGACTTTCAGCTGAGGGCTGATTGCATTTTAAAGGCTTTTGATGTGTTCCTTAAAGCTTTTTTGCCTGGATGAAGCAGTGGCTTGACCAACAGGGAGAAAGCCAGGGCTGGATGCAGGAGTGATTTGGGTGGGACAGCCAGCAGCTGTGCCCCCACTGCCTGGCCAGAAAGATGCCACCAGGGCAGTTCTCAGGAAAAAGAAAAAGGCAGGGCAGCGCTGTCTCCTGGGTATAGCCAGCCCTGTGTAGCACACGTGGCCTGGCAAGGCAGAGACAAGTGGGCATTATACAAATAAAAACATGTAATTTTATCTCCATTGCTAGTAATAAGTGTCCCCAATTGCTACTTAATGGTGTCTCTGCTGGGTAAGGAATGGGTTGATATGCAGGGTCTAGTGAAGCAAAAAGTATTACTGTTTCAACCATGAAATCATAATATCATTTAAAAACAAATCATTTCAAAGTGCTTAACTCTGTCATGTCTAGCATGAAGGATGATTTAGTTGATAGTTGCTTATATTTTTCCATTAAGAAAAAATAATCACTATTCCTAGCTTTTTCTTCCTCATCTAGATTTAAACCTTCTTTTAGTCAGAAAGGAAAAACGTTCTTGCCATTGAACAAGACAAAAGGCTGTTCTGTTGAAATAGTAGCTCATTTAGAAATAATCTCAAAGCAGTGCTGAAATAACCAGCTATTCTGCAAAGACTAACCCCAGAATAACTAGCCTCCCCTGCCACAAATGCAGGTTAGCTCACAGTAGTATGTTCCTTTCCTTTCCAAGCACCAAATTTTTGAATCAATAAGGCAAGATGAGCTGCAAAAATGCAAAGGAAATGGTGCAATTACCAAAGTGGCAGATTTTGTTTTTAAGGGGNGGGGGGGGGGAATCCTAGGAGTGACTTCTTTTTTCTCAGCTGGGATAAGATCAACATTGGGAAAGGTGACATTGTGACAAATACAACATTCCCAGCTTATTGGTCTCAAAACCAACCAAACATAAGAAAATCAGACATAACTGCTGATAAATTGGCACTTAACTGTTTTCCTGGAGATGCATTTGTTGGAAACAGAATTATGCCAATATCTGTATACTAGATACAGATACATGTATGAGAACTTATAGCTGTTTAAGAATTCACTACATGACTCGGGGATATTGGCATTAATTTTACCACACTAAAACATAAAGGAGTTTAATCTTTTCTGTCATATTACTGCAACAAAAGATTGGTAGGTGTGGGTGGCACATTCCAAATCTGCTCTGAATAAATATTGGGTGAAGAAAATAAATTTTGTTCAAGTGAGGAATATATTTCAAGTTTAATAGTGAAGTGGCCAGGTCACATCTATCCTCCAGCCTGGAATTCACCCTCCCAGAAAGGCAGTACTGTAAATTGGATGTTAATCTGTATTAGATCCCACATCGGTTCCTCATCAGCATGTATACTTCTCCTGAATTAAAGTTTAGCCTTGACCCATTGAAGCAGTGCCCATGCTGAGGAGGTCTGGCCATCCTGTGTCTGCTTAGTGTGTTCAGTGCAGGTGATCGATCTCTGCTAAGGCTTGCAGGGCTCTCCTGGTATCTTCTCCAGGTCATGCTTCACACCACTACCTAAAACTCCCTGACTAAAGTCTGGTGCAAAAGGCTTTAGCTGAGGGCTGCCCAACTGTGGCTGTGAGATGCTGACATGGCAAACCTGCTCTGCATTTCAGTTCTGGCTAAAGACTTTACCTGTTAATTGCCAGGTAGTAACTGCCTGGCAGGTGCTGGCTGAGGGAGCTGATGTTACTGTTAACACCACAGAAAGAATGGATGGATTAAACAAAAGAAGAGAAAAATAGGAAACCTGAGCTGGTACCTATGAAATGCTTGTGAACTTACTGTGTCCCCAGTGCCAAGGGAAAGCTTCTGACCTCTGCAATCTGCATACCTCCAGCGCTAGCACAAAGCACCTGGCAAACTCTTCCAAACACCAGCCTGAACTTGAGGGGAATTGCTTTTGCTGAACAGAGATTATAATTCCTGCTGTATATCCAGATTTTGACAAGTAAATCTCATATTTTAAACACAGGATTAAAAAATTTTATTACTACAGTGGGGATTAAGTAGTAAAGCCTCAGAATGTAAGTCTGCGAAGTAGGAAACAGGAAAATAAAGTGAAAGCTATTGTTCAAAATAACTCAGGCTTAACCCTTTGTCACCTGGTGCAGACCCAGATTGCAATCGGTACAGCCCTGTAATAATTATCCCCAGGTCTCTTGTAACATTTCACAGGACAGGTAGGGGATATGGAATTTCTTCCTCTTGTTTTTCAAATCCCTCCATTTCCAGACTTGGCTGCACCATCATGCTCAGAAATAACAGTGGCATTGAATAGCATCCGAATGAGAAATTCAAGCCAGCCAGTCTCATTTGCTGCACTGACTTTGTCTGATTACAAAGTGGTTCATTTCCGTTCCTTCTTGTTTGTTTTTAGAGGAAAGTCTCTTTATTATGAGCTCCATTGTAAAAGTGCAGTAAATATAATAACTTATCAGCTGACAAGTTTTCAAGCCTTTGGGTGAAACCCTGACCCCACAGGAGCCAGCAGATGTCTGGCTGTTGTTTTCAGTGAGCCTGGGATTTTACCCAAAATTCCTAATTCTGAACTGGCTCCCCAGAAGGGTGATCTTGGGAATTAAGCAGAAGACAGGGAGCTGGAAAGTGTGGGTTCTGTTTCCTAGCTGTGCACTGCCTCAAAACCTCCCTTTTCTAAAATGATGGATAATAATATTTCTGCACCTGCCAGGTGGAAGTTTAATTCATTTGTGGCTAGTAGGTGATTTGAAATCCTTGGCTGAAAGCTGTTAGGGAAATGGAAATAATAATTCTTCCAGGATTATTTGAATGCACAAATTTAGAGGTTGCTACCTCACACCTCCAACTTCAGAAAGCRAACACACAAAAGGCACTGTTGTTACTCTGCTCAAAATTGCCCCTCCCCCCCAAATATTCCCATCCAGAACAATGAAAAGCTCTCTAAGAGAACAGTGAACTTTACCACAGGGAAAACTGTAGCTGAAATAGGCACCAGTAGTAACCATCTAAGGGGAAAAAACATTCCATTTTTGAATGAATAAAGATACTGCTTGATGTTTACTGTGTCTTCTCTCCCTGAGCTCACATGTATTTGACAAATTGCATTTTCTGCAGAAATACTGGGTATCAGCAGCTGCTGGACTCAGGACCGCTGTAGAATTTAGAACTTGATGTTGTGTTATATTATGTGAAGCCCTATCAAACCAACAGCTCCTGCTGTTCCTAGGATGGAGCTATTTTCTACCAATATTGCTTTTCTGAACAACTACTGAACACCTAATACTCAATTAGCTGTCTGTTCCTTCCCATACAGCTCAGGAATCTAATAAAATCACAGGCACAATCCTAAATCTTATGCATCTGAAATCCTTGTTCTTGGTTCTTCCAGACAGTGAGAATTCTGACTATTTTTTTATGACTTTCCAAATGAACATTTCTGTGTCTCCACCAAGGCCATATGAGCTTTTGACTTGTTCTTAGGATTAACAGTGAAATGGTTGATAAATGTAAGCCTTCAGAGATTCCCCTGCTTTGCTAAGGGAGGTAAATCTATCTAATCATAGGTTAATTACCAGCTATTTTCACACTACCAGAACATTCTTAAAAAACAAATCAATGTCTACTAAATGATTTGTGTGTGTCCAATAATTAAAACTCTAATGATCAGCACTCACCAACTTTTACTGTGCTGAAACTGTCAGAAGATGCTATTTCATTCTAGTGGATCAGCAGCACAAGCCTTTTACATAACCCACTGATTCTTGCATAAGGGAATAAAATTATTGAACATATGATTACTTAAACCCTCTCCATGMTAAGCAGTTGTAACAGTTGTTGGCAAATAAATGAATACGGAGTTATTTTGCATATTGGCACTATCGGCTACATTCCTATTTTTCCAGGCAAAGAACACAGAGATTTGGCTACACAGAATACAAAAGAAAGCTGCAGGCAGGAGTAGAGGTCATTCTGGGGCCAGAGAAATTTTAAGTTTTTCTTTCCATGTAATTTTAGCCTTCTTTTGATATGGTTCTTAATTAACTAGTAAACTTGTCTTTTCATTTCCAATTAAATGTATTAACAGTGCATTCTGACTTGGCTTGTAATATACTATTTTCCTTCTGGTGTAATCAGTACAGAGATGCCACAAAGCTACAGGTGACATTAAAAAGAACTTTTCCTTATCCCACATAATTAATTGCCTCTCTATCTCCATTCCATTATATAATCAGTGTAACAAAATAGCCCAGAAGGCTGCCTTAGAGGGAAGGTGGGCCTGATTTTTCAGTAGCACTGGGCTTCCTTGGGTGAAGCAGAGTTGTCTTCAACTCCTGCAGTGTGGAAAAACAAAGCTTGCTGCTTTGTATTTGAGATGGGCTTTTAAGAGGAACACACAATAATCTGGGAAGCCTTCGCCTCTCCTCACCCTACAATTTTTGTGCTAGCGAAATGTCCCTTCATTGCTTCAAAATAAATGCAAAGCATGTGGCCAGCGGCTAGCGCTCCAGGCWGTTTCAAAGCCAAGACATGCAGCGAAGGAGAAAGCAGCAGCAACAACAGTTCTGTCCCAAAGAAAGAACCCGAAGTTGGTGAGCAGCCCAGGTTTGCAAGTTAGGCGTGCAGCAGGCAGACATAAATTAAACTCACTGCTCTCAATCAGAGCCTTACTACTGCCTCATTTCTGTGTGYTCCGCAAAGCCCAATTGCCCTAGAGGAAGGCCAGCCTTGCAGTGTCAGAGCCCATTGCGAGGGCATGCATGCTGCAGTCTGTGTAATTAGTTTCAGCGCTCCCATTACTCAGAGGAGCTCTGCAATTGCAGGAAGAGGGGCTCTGCGTGTGTGTGTGGCATGGTTATGGGAACGCAGGGTCTGCTCTGCTGGATCAGGCTATTGGCTCATCAYGTCTGGGGTCCTGCATTTGTTTTGGAAGCCTAAACTTCCAAAGCAGAGTTTATGCCAACTTCAGAGCTGAGCGGGAAGAGAAGGCGTGAAGCCTAAGGTAATTCTTCAAGATGAAAGATTTAGCTTTGTTTGCAATTTATTTTACTAGACTTAGCAGCTGTGGTTATAACCTAGAGACTGAAATCCAGAGGTGGTTCTGGATGATGTTGCTGGAGCTGAAGCCCAGGTTAGTTGGAATTGAAAAGCTATTGCAAAAAATTCAAATTTAGACATCCATTATGTTTAGGGGATGACTGGGTCATGCCCACTGTGGGGTACAGCCCTTGAGAAAACTCATACACACAAGATGGGACTGAATCGAGGTGTTCAACAGGCTGACTTCATACTGCTTTTCTTGTCAACTCTAAAAGTACTTGCTGATAAATAATAGATAAATACTGGAGAATAATGTTGTTCCGCTGTTGTGAATTGCACAGAGCTCTTATCATCTCTTAATGCAGACTATGTAGTGGGGCTATTACTTGGGTAAAAGCGCTGGGATTTGGCATAGCAGAAGCAAAGAACAAAAGATGACAGAAAAGGCAAATGGAGGTTATAGTTTTTGTTAATTAACTTCCTTCTTGGCCTTTACTTTCACTACTGCCAGCAATCCAATTCCCTGCTTTGTCCATAAAGCCCTGTAGTCACAGGTGACTGATCCTGGGGGGAGTTTATGTTACATTTAAGATAAACATAAGGCCACAGGTAAGCCAGGGGTAATGAGTTTCGAACCACTCCCTGAGCAGCTGGGCAAGGGGAACTCCACCACTGAGTCTGGTGGGGTAAGATTATCCAGCAGTAAGGAAGGCAGCACACAAAATGGGGCTTGTCGAAGAGTTGGGCCATGGAGCATGGCGAGCGGAGGGGACAGGCAGCACAGGAGGCAGGCAGAGATCAGGAGAGCTTGGGACCTGATGGGCAGGTGGATGTGGTGTGCAAATGGGGGGGCCAGGCCTGGGCGCTTTCTCTCCCACTCTAGTCCAGGTCTGGGATTATGGCATGGTCCCTGCTATCGCCGTGCCCGGAATCGGTGTGCTGAAGGCCTGTCCCCAGCAGCCTCAGAGGTGGTGGTGGCTGGCRGGGTGTGACAACAGGGAGCAGGCAGGCTGCCTGCAGCTCTGTCCCCGCAGCTCCTGCAAAATCCCTCAGCGTTTGGGCAGCATGGCACAATCCCTCCTGAGGCAGAGGTTCTGCGCTCCAGGCGATGGGCCCGGGGAGGGCTGGTGCTGGGGCCGAGGCACAGCGACATGCCCTGTGGGGACAGGAATAAAACAGAGAGAGAAACTTGTGGTGGGGAAGGGCGTAGCCGCCGCCTCCCTCAGCGGCGCTGGCCGCCCGCGCTGAGGGGAAGCCGGCAGAGCGCCTCAGGGACGCGCGTTAGCGGTTCTAACGGTTCCAACGGCCACCCCGCGCGCCCGCCGTCCCGCAGGCTCTGCTGCCCCCTGTCGGCCCGCGCGGCCGCGGTGCCTCAGCCGGGCGGCGAGGCCAGGCCAGGCCTCATCGATCGGGCCGTATATTACCCCGGCATGCTCGCTGCCGGGGCCAAACCTCGGGGTTTTAGAACAGGTTCACCAAATTGTCAATTAAGTGCAAATCAATCCTTAGCCATTTATCACTGTGTTAATCCGTCTACGCAGTTTGAGGCGAAAAATCGATCGGTTCCTGTCGCCAGGGACCAATCGAGGAGAGCTGGAAGACCAACATCTGCTGTATCAGGGCAACAGCTGAAATTTATAATCTTGGAGAAAAATTGCTGCTTGCCAAGTGGCCCATTAGGAAGTTGGGGAAGTTGAGAGTGTGCAGGGGGGAAGGGGCTGTGACAAAGAGCCTGCGCGGGGAGGCACGGCGCAGGAGGGGTCCTGTCAGGCTGGCGAGGAGATTTCGGCCTGAGGAGCCGCTGATTTATCAAGGAGAGATAAATAAAGATTACTGTTAACTCAAAGATCAATGCGTTAATACATGCRGCTTTGAGGCTTCTGGGGACATTGTCAGGGCTGGCGCAGGTATCCTGMGGGTGCGGCGCAGCGAGGGGCTCCTCAGGGCCCCCTGTTCGGCTCCAGTCCAGGTAAGGAGGCAACAAAGAGACGTGGGGTTCTGCCGCTGCAGGCTGGCAGGCATTTGCATCCCCACAATGAGGGATGTCATTGAGAGGGATTCATTCTCAAACATATTTGTAATGACTGAGGTGGCATTTACGTAAAGCATGTAGGTAATCTTTCTCAAACCGGAGTAATCATGGTCAGGGTCATTCAGCAACGCAGRCGTTTTATGGACAGTGCTCAAAAGCACAGGATGGGCTGAATGCACCTCTGGTACACCTTCAGCCACCCRCTCTCCCACGTGTGGAGATGCAGCGTGTGGGGAAGCTTTCCCAGTCTGCTGCAGACTGTCACACACAAGAGGGGAATGCCTGGAAAAGAAGGGCTGGAGGAGGCGGGTAACTGTAGTGACAACTGCACTGACTCGGTGTGCACTGAACAGTGTCACTTGGGTCAGGGTCTGGACTGCTGCTGGCCTACAAGGGGTTCATCTGGGCCCTTTTAGGCTCTCTTCATCATGGAATGATTTCTGTCCCATCAGACCAGCTTGTTGTCACAAGTTTTGCCTGAAAAGCCTGTGCAGTAGTCTCCCACTGACGGGTGGGAGCCCTGGCCATGCCTGCAGCAGCCAGCATGCCTTTGCCATGTGCCACTTTGGTGTACTGCAGAAACCTGTGACCATTGCATTTAATAGGAACATCTCAAGAGCTCTCCAGAGCCAGCTGCTTTTAACACAGAGCAGTGTTAGGAGCATCATCATGGTTATTTTTTAAAATGCTCACAAAGCAAACACAGTTTTTGTCAGGGGAAATAAAATGGCTCAAATATTCTTGCATAGAGCTACCAGGGTTGCTAGAAAGAGTGTCAAAATACCCYCCCTGGAGGCTTGCCAAAGGTCAACATAGGCAGAGCCTCTTCTGGAAGAGTTCACAAAGAGAAGTGACTGTATTGGGGAGCTCATTTCTTGAGCTTCCTGTAGGGTCTTACTGAATGCAAAGCTTGAAATCATAAGCACAAGCCAAGAGCTGGGGAATTAAAATGGTGATGTGATTATTAGCTTAAAGAAGTGAGCACACAGTTATTTCCTCTGAAAAGAAAGGCTGTGTGCTGGATGAGGGGCTGAGACTCTGGAGATGTGGGGCCCTGGGCTGACTCTGCCACAGGACTTTGTGGCTGTGATTTCTCATTTGACAACTGAGGTTGAAATGACTTCCTCTGGCTGCTAGAGAATGAGAGAGAGAAACTCAGCTCATAAAGGGAAATTGAACCAGACAAGAAAAAGCATAGTCAGAACCCTTATGGGTTTTTATTCCCTTAGTCCAAGTGAAAAATCTACCCTTTTTTGTTTATAGCTGCATGAAGGTCAAGAACTTTGGTTCAAGACTCAGATAAACAATTACAAAACAAAGTTTTGTTTTAAAATTTTATATCGGCAATTTTCACAGCTGTAATCTCACTGTTTCAATATGAACCTAATTGAAAACTGCCATTATGTGTCCTAGTTTGTTCCTTGCCAGAATCATAATTGGTTAGGCGCAGTTTTCTTGCAGAAAGGAAATCTATGTCCAATCAGGATTTGTATTTTTTGGCGATGCCAGCAATCTGGCTATAGATAAAAAAAACCAGCTGCTGAATATACTATTGAACTGTTTAGAAACTGCTATATTTCAACTAAAGAAAAAGGTACTTGTTAGCCTCTCCTGCYACTCAGATGCTCTTTATCCATAATGCTGTGTAGTTATTGGGGTTCATGGGAGGAAGGGAGGGTCATGTGTGGATCTTCTCACCTCCAGCAACTTTCATTGGAATGAAAAAAATATTGCAAAGAAAGCAACCCCTGTTGGGGGGKGKGTGTGTGTGTTACGTTTTTCTTGTAAAATCTGGTAAAATATCACTCAGAATCAGGTTGGTTGGTCTTGGTTCCCAGATTAAGGAATTAAAGATCGACTAAACTCTTCTCAAGTATTTAAGAAATGAACCATCTGTATAAGAATCTAGGACAGATTACACTTAACCTTATTCTGAAGCAAGAGATTAAGATGAGAACAGCTACTGTAATTAAGATGCTGCAGATGCTGTTCACTAAATATTCAGCAAAGGAGATCCTAGACCCTTGCACTGCAAGAGAGTGAAAAATAATGCAGGATCTTTTCTAAAAGAGCCTCAATATTTTGTGAAAACCATCTCGCTCCAATAATTCTTGACTGAACCTGTTACATTTTCTCAGGCAGTGCTGTGCTAGTGGTTCACTGCTGGGCTCGCTTCCCATGGGCTGTGGCGATGTTCGCCACTGAAGTCTTTAAAACAAGGCCAGGTGCCTGTCAGAAGGTTGTTCTCTTGCTCAACCACTGCAAAAGCTTCTGGAAAAGGGCTTTAGTCCTTTTGTGGGAGGTCAAAGGAAATGGGCAGGCTGTGCCAGCTCAGCTTTACAGCTTATTTTGGGATTCCCTGCGACAACAGATCCTTCTCTCATCTTTTTCTAGGCAAAATTTACAATTTATAATAAGGGCTATGACTCAGGAGTAAGGAGCCCTTGAAATCAAGATGGGAAGAGGGTTGGTTGGGTTTTGTGTGTGGTTTTTTTTGTTTTCAGTTTTTAAAGGTTAATGCAATAAAAGAGTTGTCCTGAAACCTTTCTTGAAAGTAAAGTAAATGATCGAGTGACAGTATGAAATATTGTATGCCGTGTGTAGAATTTGCCTGTCTTGTATTTTGCTGGACAAAAGGACTCCTTGCTGATGCCTGCAAGAAGTCCAGGTTCCTCCTAACTGCAGGGAGCTACATGAAACATCTCAGACTGGGAGTACATGGATATTGCTGATTCAGGGATTTTTCATGGATGCACGTGAAAGTAATTTTCTATGTGACCTTTGTATCTGGTAGCTAAGGAAAGATATTTGGCTACTATGACTCTTAGGCATAAGTGAAATACCAGAGTATCAATCTAACTGGCCTTGAGAAAACTGCAAGCAGTAATCTGGTTCCCATTGGGAACCCCAGGCCTGGAAGTAAGCAGAGTATTTCTAAGCTCTGGACAAGTGAATCGTGTCATAATGCATCAGTCTGCTTAATGAAGTGTTTATTATACAGCAAGCTTCCAAATTGTACTAGTAAGAGAGAACTACATCCCTAGCAGTCTTCCAGCAACTTGGGCTCCCAAATGAGGCAGGAAGTAGAAATAAAACCAAGATGTTTTTTTAAACTTGTTTACTAGCATTGGTACAGAGATCTAACTATTAGTAGTAAGAATTTTGTTTCACTTCCCAAGTGGGACATGTTCATTAAAAAAGAGAAAAGACACTGAAGTGTTCCCTGAAGGAACTGAAGTTATTTATCATCATGTGAATGAAATTCAGAGACATCCATTGCACACTAGTGAAATCAACCTGGGAGAATGACCACAGGCTCATGTTCAGGTGAAATTGTCTGGGATGCTCACATTTATCAAGCAAAGYTATCTAGTTAAGCATCACTTTTCCTGCTAGTAGGAGAGCCTGTCCTCATTAATAGACTTGGTCTGCTTGAATGTTTTCAGGGAGCAAATATCTTCCTAATCCTTTTCCAGTTTAACAGCAACCATTGCCCTTTAGGCCAAACAAGCTTCCTGGAAGAGAGATGGTCCGTTCCCTCAGCTGCTTTTAGAAGTGCCTGCTGTGATATATTGTGTTTGTGCAGTGCTCTTCATGCATTTCTAGCTCTAGAAATGCTAGTCACTGGTGAAAACGCAGGTGCCTCTTGAATGGGGTGGAGTAGCTGCTATACCAGCACACAGCACTGGGGAGTAATTCTCCCAGTTGCCTTTATGCCAAACACAGAGCTTTTGCAGTCCTCCCTGTGCTTCGTGGACGTTTGCCCAGCCTGGCCTTGGTCCGCGCTGTATCAGGCAGACCCGTGTTCTTATGCTTTGTTATTCCAAAAGCCTCACCTGAAAGGAGGGGGGAACATCTTCAGAATATTATCTGCGCTTAATAGAAAGCAACACATTTGAAAGTGCTCCAGAAATGAGTTGTGCATTATTTAAAAAGGGAAGAGTATTACTACCTTCCTTGGATCTYACTCTTCTTGCCTATCAGATTTTTTTTTTTTCCCCGGGATGGCAGGGAGTTGCTCAAAATGAAAAATTGATCACAGTGAACAGCTGAAAACCGGTTTGCATAAGTCACAGTTATTATTCAGATATTACAATGCAAGGCAGTGAGACCCATGAATACTCGCATGGAAGCATTTAAATATAAAAGCTTAGTACTTCCAACCCCAAACAATCCCTGCAGCCTGCCAACAAACGAGAATCTTACTGGAATACACATAAATCATCTTGTTTCTGACAAATCCTGAAGAAGCAGGGGGAGGGGGAACAGAATCCCTTGCTAATTCCCCCAAGCTGCTGTTTATTGAAATTAGGCAGCAAGGATAAACTATAGCTGGATCAATAATTATCTGTCTAATATAATCAAGTGCCTCCTATGAGAGTCTGCCGTTAAGCACAACTTCCTGCCAAACCCTTGGACAATGTTTCATGCAATGAACTATCAGGCGATTCAAATGACGGGAATGCAAACTAAGATGTGTCTTGCTGGATCGCTGTGTTTCTGGAGAGGGGGAGCTCCCTTAAGCCATTTACCACTTGCTTTGTGCTGCTGCTTCTGCAGCTATTACTCATTATTTGCACGATGACAGCACGGTGCTAGGTGCAGTACAAACACATAGGAAGAGACAGGCAAAGTCTGAACTCACAGGCTATGAATCACCTTGATCCTGCAACAGGCTCGCAGTTGGAGCAAGGCAGGAGTGGACAATCCCTTCACGTAACAAAAAGGCTCGTTTTTTAGTATGTTTTTTGCATTGCAGACCTTCTGTCCGTTCCTGCTCAAAGTCCSTGATTCTCTTGCCGCCAACTATCCTGCGTGCTTGCTCAGAGGGGTTGATTTGGGGTCCTGCATCTGTACCTGAGAGTGACTGGGCGCTCTGATGGAGAGCAACTTTATCTGTAGAGATAAGGGTAGAAACAGGGAGTGCAGCTGCGAATGCTGAAGCACAGCGCAGTTAACCAGCACTCCCATCAAAACAAATGAACTGTGAAATAGAAATAAGCAAGAAACATTTCCTATAGTGAGAAAATGAAGGGCAGAATCTATTTTGCCATATTCTGCCCACAAAGCCCTGTCGCTTGAAACTACTATATTTACTATTCAGATAATGGAGTTGCTAAGACTTCAGGAAAGCCTGTGATTAGATAGCTGTACAGAGAGCTAATTGAAACTCTCAGTGATGAGGATGAAAGCAGAAAAGTATTCTGTTAGTTTTCTCCTTCTCTAAAATGCTTTTAACATTCATCAAGAAGTTCCTCGCATTTTTCTGATTTTTAGGCTTCCTACTTGAAGTTTCTCATCTGAGAGTTATTTTGACAGACAATCCAGTTAAACTGTGAATTAGGCATTTACAAGCAACYTTCTTCTGTTTCCACAGTTCAGCTGCAGAATATTAAAGGCTGGTAGGTGTTACTGATAGTCATATATCGCAGCAATAATATGTCCTACTGCTATGAACATCACTGCAGAATTCATCAATTCCATGAAAAATAGTTCCATGTGCACGAGTGTGTAAGTTCACTGCAGTGCTTGTGCCTGGACTGTGCCGACGCTGCTGACAGCAATAGGCATAGATCACTTGATGACACTGCTGAATGCTTCCCCACGTACATATGAAAATGTCTCTCTGAAATGGAATTCACAATTTTGGACCCTCCCCAACACCCCCATAGGTACATATGTTCTTGGAGCAACTTAATGTATGTTCTTCTGATAGGCACAGCCTTATCTTTAATATCTTCATTTAAGATAATCCGTCCTTCCTGCCTGTTCTCAGCTTGGATCAGTGTGGTGCAGGGATGGGTGTGAAATCTCCAGAAGTTTGGGGTTAATATAGGGATTCTTATTTCTTTTGGAAATTTGTGTTTCTTATAAATGAAAAATAATTAATGAACATGAAATCAAAATAAATACATAGGCAAGCATACACTYGCTCAGTACTCTGGTTGGTGTCATCTGCAGATGTAGCCGCTCACTAGATCCAGTCAGAATGAGGACTATGTAATTAAAAGCTTTTATGGCTAATATCATAAGCTACGAATGATTTCTCCTGTTGAAGAAGGCCACTTCTAATGCAGACATCCTTTCTCCAGAGAGCTTGCAGTTGGCATTTAGACTTTACTAAAAGCAATAAGTTAATGTATCTCTATAACAGGTCCTATTTAGTATTTGTTTCAGCTGGCGATACAAATCAGAGCAGGCACAACAACATTCAGACGCAAAGTCATTTCCTAGCTAGCTAGCAAAAGTCCTAATTAATTCTGTACAAAGTGGTTTATTAGACCTGCTTACTAAACCTCTTCCTAGCAAGCAGAACCATGCTGCCTGCTGGGCAGAGACTCAGGGCTCTTTTTACAGCCCACAACTCTGTAAATGCCTCCAGGTGAATCCTGTTCACCACTTCCYAGCCAGCCTTCTACTGGAGGCTGGTAGGCTGGGAAAAGCCCTTTGAGACCTGCAGGCAATGGTAGCCTTTTCTTTCCTTTCTGAGCAGATAAACCTTGCAGCTGGAGCAAGGCAGGAGTGGACAATCCCTTCAYGTGACACAAAAGGCTCATTTTTTAAGTATGTTTTTTGCATTGCAACCCTTCTGTCTGTTCCTGCTCAAAGTCCGTAATAAACCAAATATTCTCTGTTTTCATGAAGCTGCAGGGGCTCGTTCCATGGGAAGGTATGATCTTAGAAGGATTTCAGGAATGGTATTTATTTTAAAGGAGCACAAATGGGTACCCTAGATATTGCCAGCAGGTTTAATTCATGTTAGTTTATGGAAATATCCTATAGAAGCTCTGAGCTATAGGTATCTGAGTAGATTGAGCTCAAGTTTGCTCTAAAGGAAGAATTACTACTAAATAAAAGCTTGTATTCAGAAAAAGGCTCCTTAAAATCTGTCAAGAATAGGAGACTTTAATACCTGAGCAGATAAAACCAGCTACCAGCTTGTGAAATCTGGCTCCTCAGAAATTGCCTACCAAATGAGTGTGAGAAACATTTAAAATTCTGATGCTCTAGGGCTACCTTCTGATCTAATTTTACACTCAGGTGAATAAGTTGAGCTGCTTTGAATTTAGCCAAGTGTAATGTAGATCACCATTTGTGCCCCCTCCCCTTCTGTAAAGGTGTTGGGCAAAATGTAAGACTGCCACTGAGAGACAAAGCTGTGAGGGGCAGGACAGCCACAACTGTGGCCTGAATGAATTCATTTGGTGTGTGTGGATGTCACCTGTGCTTTTGCAAGCTTTTCTTTATCATTTAGCTTTAGTTAATAGAAGCTCTAGCAATAAAGAGCTAATCAACTTTTGATAGGTATCTATGATTAAAAAGAAATGAAAATGCTCTTTATTCTAGAGGGAGAAAAATAAACTTGGATCTCTCCAATGAAACAGMCGTTTGGCTGGAAGTAGCCTTAAAACTGTAGTATTTAGACCTGGTGACTTGTGGTTCTGCTGTTCTGAGAGCTCTTATGTTCAAAGTGCTTTGTACAGCAAGAGGTCAATTCTGGCGGACTTCTAAGAATATAAGCCAGCAGCAGTAATATGTAAACTGAGAAAGATTTGATCTCTGGACTGTATTTACTGATAGGCAGAGGGCATCTTCRGCTGTAGTTCAAAGTAGGAATGTGCAAATAATAAGATATGTTAAATTTAAGCCTGACAGTCTTTTGCTAATGGACCTCTATATTGGCTTATGCTGAAAAACCTTTGCAAACAGAAGTCCTGTTAACAACAAAATAACTGAACTCAGTAGGAATATGTATAAAGTCAAACATGCACATGTATATTTACAGGGTTGAAGCCCTCCACAAACATCCTACTCGATGAATGCAGTAGTTGAAGCCATGAGTAAAAGATCTCCATTTAGCTCAGTGGTCTCTCCAGGCTAGGTTCATTTCTACTTACTGATTATTACTCACCAAATGTATAGTCTATGGAAATCTAACTAATTTGTTGTTGTTTTCTGGTAGCTGCATCCTGCTGAGTTATTGATTGTCTGGACTCAAGGTATGCAAGTTATTGTAATAGGCTCCTGAGCTGTTAGCACACCATTGATTCAATATTTCTCTGGAGCAAAAGCCTACTACCAACAAATTTCCAGGCACTGGGAGGCTGTAACTACTTCCCTATAAATTTTCTTCTTAGCACTTTCAGTTCAGAGAAAACTCTTCTAGTTGTTGCCAGAACACCATTTCTCGTTATCAGCAGTAGAAGTGGGAAGCTGATTAAAAAATGAGAGCAAGAGAAACTCCTTTTCTGACGAGAAGCTGCTAAATGTGTTTTACTGACTGATCCTACGTTCTCTCTCTTACCAGCCCCTAAGCCAGGGAGGCAGGACACCCTTGTCACCAGAGTGCAGAAGCAGTAAAGAAAAAACCTCAGTTTTGACTCCCGCTGTGACTTCAGCTGGCTCTGTGACCCCAGAGCTGGTCCCGCTCAAGCTCTTGAGATCTGAGGTTACTCGTTATTTTTCCATGCCTCAGTTTCCCTGTCCGCAAGCRGGGGTGGTGCTGTAGCTGCCTCGCTGAGGAGCTATGCACTGTGACTGTTTAACAGTTGTTAAGCACATTGAGTTGGAGGGGGTTAGAAAAAGTCAGTTTGCTCTTTGTTTTGCCCTGCAATTCTAGGAAGGAGCCAGAGCTCTGCAGTGGAACTGCTCAGCAGGTGAAGCACAGACCCCAGCAACCTCCCTTGCTGAYGGGATTCTCTCCCTGCAAGGCTGTTTGTTGCTAGCAGTTCTCCACAAAGCGTTACTCCCATTTCACAGGATCACACGCAGAGGTTTTCTCGTTGAGCAAGAACTGAGTAAGGAGACTAAGCAATCCTTGTGCACTATCTTCTTAATTGTTAGTGAGGTACACGGGCAATCAGGAAACATTTAGAAAATGAGAGAGAGTGTGAGTGTAACACTTGCATGCATCGGTTGATTGCAGGGCTCTGCAGGATCATGGCTGGAGATTCTCTAACTTCTCACATATACACTCATATTCAATTACGTGCTTGACTTTTCTTTTTTTGGTTGGCAGAGCACTTCTTGCAGGGGATGTAACATCTCCTGTGGAATAAGTGACAATGGGTGCGGTGAGGGCTTTAGAACCATAAGTAAGGATCAGCTCGTGTTTGTCGGCATGGCTAATCCCTTGCCTGTTTCATCACTGATTCTCCCAGCTGAGCAACAAAGCCTGCAAGGAACTAACTTAAAAAAAAAAAAAAAAAAAACCAACCTGCATGAAACTAAAGGAAATCAAAAGCAAATTATTTTCCAGATTATAGCCCTCTAGAGCTGCTGAGATATTGCCCATTTTTCACAGCAGACAAAAACATTTTCCTGGGGATCAATTTAGCTTCCAGAAGTCGGCTCCTTTCAACCCATAATCCATCATATTTCCCCATTTGCAATCTCTCTGTGTCTGAGTGTTTTAAGTTTCCTATGAATTATTTTATAAAGAGTATAAAGAGGCCTTTCTTCCTGCTGAAATGAGGGAGTTGCCTTTCTGCCCTATCAGGTCAGATACCATTAGACTGTTGTACAAGGGGGCCCTGCCATCCATACCTCCATATTGGCAACTACCTTAGTAGGCTCATCTGTCAAAGAGATCTAGTAATCAATCACTGCAGTGATCAATATGCAGCTTATGCATTCATCATTCCTTTGAGGAGACTATTAGGATGAAGTTGTCAGTGAAACAGGAACAAAGGGAGAAATATACTGAGATGGCTGAGGGGTGTGAATGTGTGTTGGGGCAAGAAAGAGGAGCTTAAAAAGAGGAAATACAGCTCTACTGAAAAAGGGAAAGAATTTTGCACCTTGAGGGAAGGAGAAGTTTGTGACAGATTTATCTGGATGCCCAGGAACGTGGTGCAGAAGGTGACTCATCTTTCAAGAGGCAGAGTGGTGTAAAAATTTCCAGATCTCTTGATTGGTGTGTCACTATGATTTGTGGGCTGTTCTGCCAAGGTAAAATGGGTACCACAAGGAGCTGGGCACAAGCAAGCCAAGGAGGAAGATGCAGGAAAGCTTGCGAATCAATCCATGAGAAGCACGTTGAGGCAGGGAGAGGACTATTTATTTATTGCTCTGAACTCGTGCGTTTATTCCATTTAATCTGAGCCCAGGAATTATTGCAAACRTTGATGATCACTTCTGCCTTGAAAAACACACCAGGGTCCCTCCAGATCTCAGCAGCACAGGCACTTGGAGGCATTTCTGATGAGCATAAGCTCCTTGCCTGGGGCACTCTGACCACAGGCCCCCAAAAGCTCACATTAAATCTGCCTGTGAGACAGGACTATGTTTCCATGTTTGCCCTGCCAGGCGATGCTCTGTACCCACCCTGAGCTCCATGTCCACAGGGGCATGGCACGTTTTGCCCACTGGAGGGAGACAGGTGTGTGAATTGGTGGTGCCAGGGCCAATATCTTCTGGCTGTGCTTCCCTGGGAGGTGGGTGGCCAGCTCGGACTGGTTGTGCGCCTTGAAGAGTGGGAAATAAAGCACATATCCCTGTGCTTCCGAGCATGGCCCTCCTCAGTCCAGTGAAATGCTGTCCTCTCTGGGCAGATACCCCAGCACAGTGTATTTCTCTTCTTCCACTGCTCCATCCACATCCTTCCCCGATGTAACAAATATCTGGTCACTCTTCTGACCTTGCTGTTGAGTTAAGCTGTAGCAGTTTGGGATCTTGCTTTCCTCTCAAAGTGTCTCCCATTGAGGCAGTGGAGCTCAGCAAGAGATGCAGGGAGAAGGATGTCTCTTAGCTGGTGACTGAAAGGACGGATGCTATGTTTGTCGGTAGGCAGCTGCAGTTACTGTGATTGCTCCGGTGTTGCCCAGACATTCATGGATGGTGATAAGAGCATTGGATCAGGCAGACTCGGCTCCTGCAGTCAAAGGAGTAGGGCTGGCATCCAGCTCTGACACCAGGTCCAGTGGAGTCCGGGGAAAGGGATAATTCAGTTGGACCTTGGGAAGTTGCAGGCTCACTTATGATTATTCCCTTATCCGATGGCAGAGCCATTATTTAGTTGCTGTAATAATTTACATTAATTGGATGTAATGCATAACAAATTTATGAGACTGGGGCTAGGCTCAGCTTTTGCATGAAACTCATCATTGTGATGTGCTGACCAAGCACAACGGGCTCAGATCTGCCAGTCAGAGGAGAAGTGGTGCTGGCCCACATTGCCTGGGGCAGGAGGGAGGAGACGTGCTCGGCCCTGGGCCGGTGTGCGAACAACGTCTCTGCGTAGTAAGGCCATGGCCTCTGCAGGGCCATCCSAGGGAAAACACAGGCAAGGAATCCAGCCTTTGCGTACATTTGGATGTTGCTAAAAACCCTTCAGCTGCAGTTGCTGTGGGGCTCTTACCATTTATGGATGTCTCTCTCCAGCAAACAGGAGCAGCATGTGAGAGCCCGTAATAAAACAATAACAAAACAAATGCAACAGATAAGTGAGAGCATATTCCCATTGTCTTCCAGCCACCTCCCTGGTGCCCGTGGAAGCCCCTTGCTGGTCCCTGAGGCTCTGCTGTTCTGGACAGATGACCAGCATCAGCCCCATCCGATGGCAGAGTGGGACTGAGTGGCCCATCTGGTGTCCTTACAAGGGAGTGAGCACAGCCAGAAAAAACACAAGGCAATGTGCTATAACACCGAGGTCCTAGTTTCTTGATCTCTAAATGTTTAATGTCAACTCCATACAGATAATTTTTGGATATAAGTGTGTATGAGGACTGCCATGAAGAAATGGCATGCTACGCTGAAACTCTGATTTGGGGGATCTTATTTCCTTCCCAGCTGTCCATGTCCCTTTCTCCTCCTGTTGTGCTGAGCTGCAGGCACAGCTCACACCATTTGGAGAGAGGGATACAGTTGTGTTTGCCATAGGTTGTCTCCTGTCTGGTTGCAAATTGAAATGAAAGAGGAAGAAACCTGGAGGTTTCAGCTGAGTGTCTGAGCTAAGCCAGGGGTCTGTCAGCCAGATAACTGCAGGCAAGTGGTGACTGGGAGGCTCTGATCTGGGGTCAGAGAAGACTCRGAAACAAAAAGAAAAGGGAAAAGCCTGTGATGTGATCCCTGGTGCTAATTAGCTTGACCCCAGTGATTGTGTCTTAAAGCAACACTGATGACCTCTGACCGCGAGGTTCTTCAACTGTGATCCAATAAAAGTTGCAGGAATGAATTTTGCTTTGCATGTGGCCCCAGGGTATTTGTCTCTTAACTAATTTGTAAGAAACCTGGGAAAACATAGAATCCTTCCATTAACCTTCATATCCTTACTTTACAAGACACAGTTTCCTTCTCAGGCCTAATGACCATTCATAAAACCGTCAGTCACCTCTAACCTCACAGCTCGGCAGCAAGACACGTGCACAGGCAGGGGCTGCTCTGCTGTGTGAGGACCACGTGGATGTGACAGATGCTCTGGCGTGCCCACCCAGGGAAAACTCCTCCAGAGGCTCTAAACTGGGACAACTGCTGGCAGAGATGTATCCCTCTGCCCTGAGGTCCAGCATGCCCCAAGGGCCAAGTCCTGATGTGTTGGTGGCTGGTTCCATTTTGGGTGCTTTCTTCCCCTGGTTACCCCACTCTTTTCCTTGCTGGGGTCTCCCTACATTGACTGTTGACCCCAAGCTTTGAGTCACTGTACGCTGGGACTAGCAGGAGCAGAACTGGCTCTGTAATCAGCTCTTTCTGGAGGTGCTATAGCTGTCAGTGTTGCTGTACTGGCACACAGAGTTTACCTTCCTGTAGTCTTCCCCAGGCACCTTAAAGGAGCTAAGTGGTTATTTCGCATTAAACTTTGTGCTAACTGTAAAACTAACTTCCACCCCTCTCTGACCTTGGTGCACTGATTTCAAGGGCTTGTTTTTTGTACCTTGCACTGCTCTGAAACAGATCCTGAATGAGGAACACCCTGTTTAGCAGCAACAGTCCAGACATTAAAAACTGGTGCAGGCAAAATCCCTATGCACAAATCAGTCAGATTAGGATGCCAGCTGGAAAACAAGCAAAGCCTCCAGGTCAGGTGGTACAAGTATCTATCTTTTAGGGACACTTCTCTCTTGCGCCGAGATAAAGAAATGTCATCCTGGCATTTCTCTAGGCAGGATCCCTAGAAAGCAATGAAGAAACTGTCTTGGCATTCCCTAAGGTCTGGAGCAGAATTGCCATTTGCCAAACCACCAATGTCCCCAGCAGGGACAGACACTGTCTCTTCTGCTCCATGATGGTCCAACCAGTGACCAAGAGTCTGAAGTCCTTCTCTCTTGACAGTCTCTTCCAGGGTGCAATGTATCTTAGTCATTTGTACTAATAATTTATTACAGAATTAAGTGTATTGCATAGGAAGCATGCCAGTAATGCTTTGCCAGTATATGTACAACACTTTGTTAATTAAAAGCATTAGGCAATATAGACTCCATTGTTGTGAATTAATCAGTTTAATTATGAAGAGGATTAAGTATCATAGTTAAAATAATAGCTTTTGTCATACACCAAGGTGAATGCCTGGCATGTGATACATTTTTTTTTTTTTCCTTTAAATAGTAAATCATTGCCCATGTTCATGTTTTCCTTCCCTGCCACACCGTGTGGTCACCAAGCTGCTGCCAAGGTGGAGCACAGGGGGAGGAAAAGGGAACATCCTCCAGTTTTCCCCTGTCTTTAGCAAACCCAGACCCTCTTTGGAGTTGCTTTTCAAAGGATTAAATCCATTCTGCCTGTTTTCTGAGTGCAGGCTGAAGGCTCAAATATTTCTGAATGTGTTGCCTGTTCCAGTGAGGTGGCTGTAAGTTTGGGCTCAGGGGAGAAGAGGTTCACGAACAAAAACCCTCACCTGCACTGTACTGTGGAGGGCTGCTCTTTCCCTGGCCCCTTCTCTTTTGTCCACCCTCCTTCAAACCCAGTAATCACAGCCATAGACCTTTTTTATTGGGAATAGTGGGATCTTTTTCACTCTGAGGAAAAGATCAATTTGCTCTCTTCATTTAAAAAATGATTTATTCTCCTTTTATTTCCCTCTCATAAATCAAACCTGGCCCAGGCTCCAGGAGGGCAAGCTCTGGAAAGAATAAAATGCTGAAGCTTGGGGATGTAAATAAAAACTGAATCCCAGATTCCAGGCATCCTCTGGAGCCAAAGATTCATCTCAAAGAAAAATAACAGGATGGCATGGGTTCAGGGCAGTGACAAGCTCCCGAGCCGCGATGTCGCATTGTTTGCACGAGCAGTCTACAGCTGCAGTGGCTCTGCGCTGATCCTGCTATCAGTCACTCCGGAGCGACCCTGCTGTCCCCAGCCAGCAGGTATGAGGGAGACAGAAAATGACTCTTGGTGTGAGAGAACAGCGCTGTGGACCCCCACACCATGCCACCATGGCCAGCAGCTGCCCCGCAGACACTGCTGCGTGTGAGTCAGGGCAAGCCCCGCTTTACCCGGGGAGATCCATTTGCTTGGGTAGCTGTGCACACACAATTCACAGACACGAGCTGTGCAACAGCAGTCCCAGGAATCGCTGATTTGGTAGGAGCTGCATGTGCTTGAGATGCAGCAAAGTGTGGGAATGGGGAGCAATCCCAGGGCCAGTACAAAACCAGAGGCTGCTGCAGCCAGGAGGGGCAAGTGCCACATGCGACACGGAGCTCTCGCTCCTCCTGCACTCTCTTCAGACCTGCTGGTATTCAGGGGTATTCAGGTGGAGGGCTGGGAGCCCGTGTGACAATCTCACGGGGCTGCTGGAGGTATTGAAATCTATTTCCCTTATTTATTTGGGGGATTACTCCTTTCTCTCAGGTAGGAGTGGAGTGCAGGGGGGTTGGAGGAGGTTTAATCCCCAAGACAAGAGGAAACCTTCGAAAAGGTTAATTGCTGGGCTTTGCATTTCGTGTAGTGTGGCTGCTCACGTTACAGCAGCGATGCCATCTGCTCAGCACAGCCCACTGCCCTGCATAATTCACCAGCTTCGCATGTTGGTGTGCAGATGAGCGCTTGTGGGCTATTCATGAGGAAGTTACCTTTAGGCAGAGCTCAGGTAACCGGTTACCGGACACCCCAGACTGACTTCTGCTCTCTTGTCCTTTTGCCCTTATTGTTCCTGCCCCCAGGTTGTGGGAGTTAATAGCCAGGGAGGAGGCGGTGGAGAGGAACCTGCTGGGTGGTCTGCCCCAGCCGCCTCCTGCGAAGGCACAGGGCACTGTCCTGTCCCCAGCCGGTGCCGCTCCCCACCCTGCCCTGCTCAGGCATCGCCTCCTCGCTGCAGCAGCGCTCGAGTCGCTCATTTGGACTGGAAAACCAGGTTTGATGCTATTCCCTATCCAACCCATCTCCTTACCCTGTACATGTGGGCATGAACACATGCTGTGCAAGGACACTTCATTTTTCTTCCCCCRTTAAAAGCTCAACCTGTTTGGAAATTCCCTCTTGCTTCTTTAATGGCCACAAGCTCATGCAGGACTTCACCTGCTGCCAGAGGTGTGCTTTAGGGCTCCAGGCTGCCCGATACGCCGCTTTACTGGTCATGTTGAGGTAATTAATGTACTTCAGCAGCACAGTGTGATCAGGATTTTTTCCTACCTTTCCATGCCCAGGCCTTATGTGGGGTAAGTCGTTTCCATGAGGGTTTTTAACTTGATATTGAGTCAGTCTCCTCTGCCAGCACATCCTTCTCAGCTCCGCTGTGTAACCTGAGTTCTCGTCCCTAGTTTAATAGCTACCTCTCCATGAATATTTAACCAAGGATCTTAGCAGATGAGCTCCAGCTAACATGTGGCAAACAGATTTCCAGTACAATAGGGCCTACTAAAATGATGATGCATAAAAGAAACCCTGGAAGGAAAGGAAAGTTTCACGTTCTGGAAAGGGAAAGGCAGTTTGTACCCGGTGAGCTCCAACCGGCTGCTCCAATTATCTGAGGAAGAGGAGCACCAGGGGCTCTGGCAGAGCATGCGAGGAGAGCACTGGTGAGAGACAGAGACAGAAACAACTCGGGCAAATAAACTGGAGCTCTTTTGGTTGGTTTAAAGCCTTGTCTACGTGAGTTTGGGGTGGTTTAACTGATATCCCTGCAAGATATTGCAACCTGCCCTGTGAGCATCCACAGCGGTCCCTCTGGCCCAAGAGCCATCGCTAATGCATAATGCATAGGGGAAGAGTTTAAAAAAAGGGCAATCCTCCTGCTGTTCATTGCTGCCCCTCCAGCCTTCAGCAACCCACCGACTAGAGACCTCCTGGGTTGAAAGCTGCAGATGGACGTATAATGCGCAAATTTGTGTAGTCTTTTTCTAGCTCCTTCATAGTGATAACTTACACAACATCCTCCAGCAGCGAGTTCCACAGTTCATTAATGCTCTGGGGGAAAAAAATTCAGCCTACTGCCTGATAATTTTACTGTGTGCCACTTAATTCTTCTACAGAGAGGAACCAAGAATAATTATTTTTTACTCCTTTTGGATACAATCGTGATTATTTGCAGACATCTACTGTATACAATTTCTCAATATACTCTACCCAGGTAAATCTGTGGTTCTAAGGTTCATTAATCATGAAAGTGAGGATTAATTTCAGATCTAATGAGAGATTAATTTGGCAATTTCCATTCACCAATGAGGTGAAAAACAGCAGTGCTGCCAATAGCAAAAGGTCCTTCTGCTCTATTGAACAGCCTGAATATTAACAATAATCTCTACTGCTCTCTTCAGCCAAAAAAGAGATGCTCTGACCCCCACCCCCCAAGGACTCATTAATGATAAAGGGCCCAGATTACCAAATTAAACGGAATTACTTTGACCCAAGTAAGGGCAACAGGTTAATTTTTGTATAAACCATGGCTGTGTTCGTGCCTGAATTGCTCTCCAGTCCCATGCCCGGGTGCGGGGCTCAGAGGACACTGAGAGGTGAAGGTCTCCAGAAGTCTGTGTGCTGCTGAAATATTGGTTATTTCACCGGGTTTCCTTTATGAGAAGGATGAGCAGGATTTACAAGGCAGGGCTGATTTGAACTGAAGCAGCCATTTGCACAGAATAATTTCCTTTCAAGCCCTAAATTCAGACTTTATGGCTTCCCCTGCTCCTTTTGGTCTGCCGCGTGTTCTCCCCCCGTTCCCACTTGCCATTTGCACAGCTCGAAGCTGGAGGCTTGCGCTGCTAGGGCCAGGGAGCGGTGGCAATAGCCTGCACTCCCAGCCTGGCAAATGTAAATCAGGACATTCGATCCAGTTTTTAATCCCTGTATATGCTTGTATTTCAAGAGGAAATACACCACCAGAGGCAGGCAGAGAGAGCTGGGGGGCCTGAAGCTTTTAACAGAGCTGGACTTTGGGTCTGTGGATAGAGACACAGCTTCTTGGGAGACAAATCCAACAACTGATGAGATGAAGGCTTGGCCACCTCTTAGCAAGTCCAGCCAGGAAAGCTGGCATAAAGCCTGGGTTAACTCCCATGCTTCTGGGACCAACAAGACTCTCCCTCCTAATACATGCTTGCAACAGGATTTAAAACAAATCTGTTACGAGAGTGGTCAAGAAATCCCTCAGGAAAACATGTGAGGCTTTGAAAAAGGAGCCTCAGCAGTTAGGGCTCTTGCTCCAAAGTAAGGATGATAGGAGCAGGGTTTGCAGGGTTAGCCTGCTCCTATCCACCTCTTCTCCCAGGGCATCCTTGCTCCTTCCCAGCTGCTTGGTTTCCCCAGGGCAATGGGTCCTCCAGGGCAAACCGGGGTTCCTCTGCGCTGCAGAGCCTGCGGTGCTGCCGGAGGTGGCCCCAAGGCGAGTGGGGTCCAGGCTGCTCCGTGAGCAACTTCTCACTTCGTGCTAAGCTCTGCAATTTATTGGTGTTAGTCAGGTTAATGTACTATTACTTTGCATATTAATAATATCTTATTACATTTGTTCTTAAGAGTGGTATCATGTTGAGGCAACRAGGATTAATGGCACCTCAGTAATATTTACATATTTACATTATTAAAAAGCAATACATCTTTTAGACAGCCCCATGCGTGGTCTAGAATTGCAGATGCTGTTCCTAAGCCCACCACAGCCTTCACCCCTGATACCTGTCCTGATCACAGCCGTCCATCCTGGGTGTTCAGCAGGTTTAGCTGGAGTGAGAAGACATGGGGACCTGCTGGGCAGAGCCTGTGGCTCCTGACACCCACCTCGTGCTAAGCCCACCCATCTGCCTGGCCATACCCCTCACGTCTCCCTCCTACTCCATGGTCCCAGTGAAGACCTCAGCTCTTCTAAATGTCTGAGCAAAGGGTGCCCAAACCACCCACCCCCTCAGCAGTGGGGAGATGGTGGTTCCCTCCCTGGCGTGGCTGAGGACGATGGACAAGGGAGCAAAGGTTTCTCCCTTGCCAGCAGCCCACGTCGCTCCCCCAGGGAAAGGCTCTGCGACTCAGCTGGAGGCTCCCAGTCACCTCTACAGTCCTAAACTTAATTAAAGCTGCCAGCTTCTAATTAAACCACTTAATTAAGTGCCACATTGTCAGTAGGTAAAGATGGAACAGACTTAATTATTTAACACAATGACATAGAAGAAAAAAACCACCTTAAAAGTGTGACACCTCCTAGGTGGGCAGGAGCCCACCAGCCTTGCCCTGTGCCACCCTGCGGTGCCAGCAGCCCAGCCAGCATTCCCAGCAGCAGCCTGATGTGAGCGAGGCCTTTTGGAGCTATTTTATTTTTCTCCAGAAAGGAGACATCTAAAATTTCCAATAACCGCACTGTACCCACCCCTGCCTGGGACACTCTGAGTGGGGTCAGCACCTGTCTTCTTGCTGGCTCTCCGTCCTCCCGAATTGCCCCCAGATGTGGATCATTAACCCCGGAGCAGAGGGGTAGCATCCTGACCCCGCTGAATCAATGAGCAGGACCCAGCTGCCTCCCCAAGGTCAGGTCTTTGCCTTCACAAACTCACAGAGGCTGCTCGGCGGACGCTATCCCTGCCCCAGGGCCTCGCAGAGCAGCACTCCGCTTCACCCACCAGCTACTTTGTCTTATTTCAATCTTCCTTTTAAAACTTCTCTGGCTAAATGCTCCTGTCTGAAGGGGTGATGTAACCTAAGTGACTCCCAGGCTGGCATTCTGCAGGTAAGATTAATGGCAATGTCTTGTCAATAAATCCATAAAGACCCCAAACCCGGTGATGAACGTGCAGAAGGTAAAGGCAATGGTTAATATCTTCAAAATAGGCCCCAGAGCCTTTGAGTGCAGGGAAAGAGGAAAGCACCGGTGACCCTTGTTAATCTTTTTATTGGCTCCAGCAGCTATTGGCACCTTTCGCTGGCCAGAAATTTGCAAGTCTTTGGGGAGCAATGATTTCACAGTCGGGGTCTCTTTGAGAGAGAAAAAAAATCCCTTTGCTCCTAAAATGGGACCATTCTTCCAAATGAAAATTGACATTTTGGTTTGAACTTCACGACCTCCAGTAATCACACTAATGGCCTTAGCTGGCTGGCTGGGAGGGAGCTGGCTGTGGCCAGGACTGATGGGACCTGTATGGATCGCTGGAAATGGGCTGGGAGATGAGGACAGGAGAGGCTGCTAACGGTGGGCTCTAACTGGCCAAGTCACTGCAGGTTATTTCTGACCTGCTCTAGAGACTTTCAACTGCATCAGGTTTGATCATGGGTATTGGCAAAGACATTGGGAAAGCAGTCACTGAGTGCTCTCAGCCATCCATCCATGCACCCGAGTGTCCATCCATCCATGCGGAGCTGTTAAAGCTAACGAGAACCCATAGAGCTGCCTGATTAGTAGCAACGGTGTCAGGAGCAGGGCTAGCTGGGGGCAGTTCCTGATGTGCGCTCACTGCAGAGCAGACCACGGCTCCCAGCCTTTCTCGGACGCTGCCRATGTGCCTCAAGGACCAGCAATGCTGGGTGAGGCTGGAGAGGGGCTCCCTGCCAGACCCCTCAGCCCCAGGGTCTGAGCCCGGCTGTGCACAGTGGTGGCCGGGAGCAGCACGAGGCTGCTGGTTCCCACCGCCGCGGTATCGCAGGGGCAGCCCCTGCCAGGGCAAAGCTGGAGGCAGGTTTCCCTTTGGCCCCTCTGCAGACACACTATGGGTGAAGGTGCCCCCGCCTCTCCTCCTCGCTGACTTCTTTAAGCAAATGGACTTTTCATGAACTCTTTTCTTAACGGAAGGACAAATTGTTTAGTCAAAAGAGTTGCTCCCTGCAGTAATCTGTAAAAACAAAGGGGGAAGAAACACAATACACCAGAGTCGAGACCATAAACCCGACTGACCAAGCCCTGAGCAGCCCCAGCCAGGTCATGTTAACTTCCAGGCTGAACAAGTTGAATTAAAATTGCTCAGCACTTAGCTCTTCCCTCTCTGCAAGGTGTTGCAGACATTTTTTTCTAGGTTATTTTCAGACCTTCAGTGTATTTTCACTGGGAACATAGGAGGCTCTTGTCTTCTCCTTGCTATTCATTGCTAATTTTAGAAAACTCATGTAAACATATCTCTCTCTCTCTCTCTCACACACACACAAAACTCCAGTGCAATCCTCTGCAGCAGGCAGCAGCCACCAAGGTCCTGCCCGCAGAGCCTGCCAGCCTTCCCACTGCTTGGTCCTCATTCAAAAGACTTCAGGGTGAGGAGGGGGCACTGGGGCTGAGACACTTCCATAGGAAAAGCCTCATCCCTCTGAAACTGCTCCATTTTATAGCTTGTCTATGGGTTGTAAAATTGGAAAACTTTAAAACGTATTATTCTTCAGTTGCAATCCATCACGGGCTGCCCCGGGAGGTGGGTCACCCTCCAGGGCCAGCCAGCGAGGCAAGCAGGAAAGCTCTCGCCTCTTCTGGATGCTGCAGCCGTCACGGGAAATCCAGGCGGGTGCTGGTGTTTATTGACGTGTCCGGGTGTGCAGCAGTGCCACGTTTCAGGGGGGTGATGGGAGAGGTGGTACAGAACAGCCGCTTTGCCCAGCTAAGGCATTTTACATAGGCTGTCTTCCCAGGGGAGCGTGTCGGCTGGGCACCAGCAGATCTGGAGGTGACAAATGCAGCCTTGGGTTAACTTCCCCAGGCTCCTTATTTTCCTAGGTGCAAACAGAGGACCTGTGAGACCTCCCTGAGTGAGGYGTCATGGGTCTGGGCAGGAAAAGTGATGCTATTCCCACTAAAAAGAGGGGAAATGGTTTGGGAGTTGGACAGGAGGGAGGATCTCACCGGCTGCCCAGCACCGCTCCTCCTCTGGCAAGGGYGACCTGGGGGCCGGGGCGCTGCGTTTCCACAATGGTGCGGCCAAGAGAAGAGTTTCTCCTTCCTCCTGTTTGYGCAAACCTCCCCCCCGTCTGAATTGTCTGTCCATCAATCTGCTTAATACAAAGGACTGATTTTTAAGTAGTATTGAATAAATTTAAATGAAGTTGCTGCTGTCTGGAGGCGTTACGCARTGTGCCTTGAGCCGGCTGCTCCGACTCTCCTGACGGATGGATGCGGCCCCGCGGTGGCTCGCGAGGACCCGACACACCTCGCCGGGGCAGCTCTGCTCCTCCGGCACAGCTGAGACTCCTGGCAAAGTTGAGTTCTGGCATCAGATAAAAATTTTTGGACCATTCAGATGGAAATCCCCCCGGATAGCACGCTGCTGTTATCTGCCTGCATCGTGGTAGTCGGGGTCAGGAGTTGGCTGTAACTAAGAATGCAGGAGGGTCCTTTTATTTTATTTTTTTAATACCTCATTTAGTAGGTTAATATTCCATGTTATTTTAGTCTGCTTTCTCTATACATCTGCCACCCAAGCCTGTACAGATGTTTTAGGATTCTTTAATCCTGACAAAGGACTTAGTGTTAAGGAAAAATGGGTTACGTAAAGATCCTTATCTCCTTAAGAAATAAAGCATGTTTTGGGCATATTGTGTACAAAACAAGACTAAAATAGAGGCAGAACATTCTGGGGCCACTTACCAGATGTCCAGGTTGGAGGATGTGGGTCTGGTTTGCCTGCAGTTTTCCTGCCTGTCTCCTGGAGCAGCCTGGGGTGCCCCACGGCAGAGCAGCACCGAGCAGCAGCCTGGGACACGCGCTGCTGGGGGAAGAGTGGGGCATGTTTTTGCAGGAGGCAAAAGTACCAGCTCTGACATGGCACGGGGGAATTATTGAGCTCTTATAACTTCCCGCTAACAGCAGCCTCCTGGATTAGACAGCAGGAGTTTTGCTTGGGAGAGGACTTCTCCCAGGATGGTACCAGCTCAGGCTGATGCTGAGGGCAGGACAGGTCACCCCAAGCTATAGGCCTCCCCCAGCCCTGAGCTGCCGGAGTTTCCAGGCTGACGTACAGTATTTTATCCTGTAAAATTGACAAAGTTCTCACATTTTTGTGACTCCAGTGATTGATCCGGCCCATGTAAATTACAAAAAGGAGTTGCAATCCTCTGAGGTCTGAGGCAGAATATCAAAAGAGCATGAGCTCATGCTGCTTTAATTAAAACTTAGCTTAATTAAAAACCTTGAGAGCTTTGTTAGACTCAGTAATTGATTTAATTTTCTTGTGGAATTCTATTACAAAACACTTCCAGCGTGTTGGCTTTGGGATCCTGGCTCCAGGACTCTCCTTCTCCCTGAACAGCACTTTTGCCCCCTCCATGGGGCAAAACACAAGCTCCTTCTTGGCCAACCAAATCCCTGAGCTTCCTGGCATTCCCACTCGGTTCGGGTCTGATGGCTGTTCCTGGCTGAAGCAGGCAGCAGCCTCAAAGCTCTCACCCTTGTAGAATTAAGTCACTCCCTGTCTCTCAGCTAACAGGGCCGCCAAACCGATCTCCTCCTTCAAAAAGGAGCTGGGGCAATAGCTACATGTGAGATTCCTGCGCTCAAGCACGCTCTGATCTCTCCGAGGTGACATGTGAAACCCTCCAGGTTCTCTCTAGGGCTGTACCTACTTTGGCACTCTCAGATAACCATGTTTTTTGCAAACAGACTATTTGCAGGGTGAAAGTAGGAAGACCTAATCCACATCATGAAAGATTTTGCGGCAGTTCCCAAAGGTGAGGGTGCCTGATGCCTTGGTGTGCTACCCAGACGGGCTGGCATGCTAACACTTGGCCTTGCTAAATTCCCTTTTTGCTCCCAGCTCTGCTCTCCACTTGCTGCCTTAAACTAAAGTGTATGTGGCTCAGTGCTAGGAACCAGCTGCCACATTTCGCCCCAGCCCAGGCTGTGTTTCTGTGGCAGAAAGGACTGGCAGGGGGAAGAGCTCTGTGAATTGCCCCAACATCACCTCCCCAGCCATCTGGCAGTGGATGCTCCGGAGAGATGCCTGGTGTTAAAGCCTTTCTGTCCAGGATGCAGGGATTCAAACTGTAAAATAAGAATAATAAAAAAAAAACCCACCACACAATGATTGTCTGATCTATATTTATTTCATAACATCCAGAATTAATAGGATACAGGAGTTAAAGCAACCATGGCAACTGAATGCAGAAAGGGCTGTCCTTGTAAATAAATGAATTCATAAATAACTCACAAGTGCTGATATAAAAAGTCATGGGAATCTAATGCAATGCTAATGCAATTCMAGCCTTCCCTTTTTTACATGCAGTATTATAATATTAGGTGCGCCTTGCTTTGCTCTGTGCTACAAGTGTCATTCTTAAGATAATAGAACTTGCTAATTGTACCAGGAGCCAGGCTGTGATTGATGAGGGCTTCGGGTTTTTGTCTCCATGTTCTTGCTTGCAAAATGTTGCACCGTTAAGTTACAGGCTGATCTGCCAGCAACAAATTCAGGAAAGTTAGGGAGAAAGGAGCACGGTTCACCCTGCTGCACTCCCTGAGCAGGGTGCTGCAGGGGCACCCGCCAGCCGGGCACAAGGTCTTTGAAAAGACACTGCTATTAAATGTRGATATATTTGAAGATAGTTTTGTCTTATAAATCCTTTGCTGCCTTTTTCTTGATCATTTTTAATCATATGGATGTTGCTGCTGTTATGATGCTGGAAAGTCATCTTCTCCTTTGCACCACACAGTCTAAGCATAAGCAATGTCAAAAAGACTCCTGAAACGTATTATGCACCAGAAGTTTCTCTCAAACTGTCAGCAAAGCATTTTTCTAAATTGAGGCCAAACTCTTCCTCAGACACCTTGGGCAGCCAGTGCCGATTCCCCTGCGAACACGGGGGCAAAATTCAGCTTAGCAAAAGGGACAAAGGGTGCAGTTTGCCCAAGGCAAATGGGAGAGTTTGTTTTATCCCCCAGGTACCAGAGGTGGAGATGGCTCAGGGGCCTGCTGGGCCACGGACGATGCAGGGGGTTCCCACTGAGGGTCCCCCCCGCATGCACCCCATTCCCATCTCGCATCTTCGGTACATCAGGAGGCACGGGACGGGACACCCACCACCCCGGGACCGAGGAGAGGGGGAGCGTGCCTGGTTAACACCTCTTCTCCGCCGAGAGGCTTTGCAAAGCCTTGGAGAAGAGGCTTCGCACTGCGTAACGCGCTGAATTCAAAGCTTTGAATTTTTTGAAGGTCCTTTTTCCCCCCTCCCTTCTTCTGCTTCTCCGATGCCGGCGCTGCCGGGGCCGTCGCCGCAGCAGCATCCCTGGGGCAGGAGCACCGCCACGCGGGACGCGGCCGCAGGCACAGCCCCGCGCTCGGCCACGCCGCGGGGACCCCCCCGGGGCCTGCCCGGGGCCCGCGGGTGACACGTCACGGGGACTGGGGGCTGATCCTGGCAATATGCTTCCCGAGATGGGAGGTGCTGCGCTTGAGGTTTCGGTTTGGGAGTTGCTCCCCTACGCTTCCMGGCTGGTTTCAAACAAAAGAATAATAAAAAAAAAGAACTCTTACAGTAATTTACCTAAAAATACTATGGACGTATTTTGTGCACTGGAGGATTCCTGGCCCAGTGAACCCCCTAGTGCTGAAAACGATGCCGTCACAGCTCATCCCGGCGAGTGGGGGGCTTGGGCACTGACTGATGCTCTGTAATGAWGCTTAAGAAATATAGGCAAACTCTGCTTTCCATTGATCTCAGAAAAATGAATGCTGTCTCTAAATTTGACATTTAGCCAATGCCCAGAGTAGATGGCTTCATTGATTCGCACCGGAGGGACGGGGGCGGGGGGGAGCTCGGGGAAATACACCTTTGCCAAGCGAAGGTTTGTCTCTGCTCTCTCCTGTCACTCTCTATCTTCTGCAAGTGCCTTTTCCTGCCCTTTCCCTGAATGCAGGTGTTGGATAACTGAGGCTTAAGCATCAGAAAAGGGATGGAAGGAGAACAGGCTGGGGTAAAAGTTCAAGTCTGCCTGGATATCATGGTGGTTTTCCCTCATCATCTGTTTTCCCCAGGAAATTGCTGGGGAATGATGGAGTGAGATCGGGTCTGTGTTTCCTCACTGAAGAGCTCAATCTGAGTCCTCACATTTTGCCCGGAGCAGGGCTCCCAGGGTGGTTATTAGCGTTTAGCTGCTGGTGGTGCTGCTATTTATGTGCAGAGCCATGATGTGCTCCTGTCGCACAAGGGGCTGTGCAAACTCCCTGCCCCAAAGCCTTTCTGCTCTAAGTGCTTGTGTGGTGCTGAGCACCCTACTGGGGTGTTAAAACGCCTCTGAAAATAGAGACGGGGGCACTGGAAATGCCAGAGACAAGACATGCCCCAGCTCTGCTGCTGACCCAGAGGGCAGGTTGCTGTTGCTAAAATGACCCTAGAGCAGATAGATCTCCTGACGGGTCTGTGCAGTGAGTTTAAGAGGACCCGCCTGCTACTACCATGATACGATTTGAGCTACGTTATTAATGAATGGCACAACAGAGAACTGAGATTCCCAGAGGAAAGGTGTTACTTCGCCCTGAAATATCACCCTCTGAGAAGTGCTTGGCAGAGCCAGAGGAGCTGGGAGGCTTCCCGAGCCTGCCCGCCAAACCTCAGCTTCACAAGGCAGATATGGATTGGGTCTGTTTTAACGCCTTGTGCTTACATTAGACCTAGCCTACAAATGAACAGAAGGCAATAATGACACTTCTCCATGAGAGTTTTCTGCATAATAGGCAGTTTCTGACATCAGCCAGATCGGGGCTAGCCAACATGATGCAGCAACAAGCTTTGGCAGGAGTCCTGTCCCTGGCAAAGCGTGCGATTCTATTTTCATTTGTTTTAGAGACAGTTTCTCACCCACCATATGTGTGCAGCTGGCTCCGGCTCCAGCCCCCAGAGGTCAGCAGGAATCTTTCCATGACTCCAGCATCTCTAAAATAACTACCTTCCTGTTTTCCAGAGGCGGGGGGAATAGCCAGGCTAGTAAGGCTCTGTCTTTCGCTATGTTATCGGGGTAGTTAAGTGTCCCCGCTATAGGATGACACACATTTTTTATGTATATCAACCTTTTGTGGGTTCACTGGTATCCCACCTGCACTGGCGCTGGTCTTTCTCTTTCTGTCCTATTTCGTGCGGCAGGGAGGGAGCAGTTTGCAGGGGCAGAGGGGAGGCAGGCTGCCCCCAGCCCCACCGAGCATCCCCCC
This sequence comes from Phoebastria nigripes, assembly GCA_035582835.1. Taxonomy (NCBI): domain Eukaryota; kingdom Metazoa; phylum Chordata; class Aves; order Procellariiformes; family Diomedeidae; genus Phoebastria; species Phoebastria nigripes. The sequence continues at coordinate 1,336,331 of JAYKAV010003099.1, read as the reverse complement.
CGCTCGCCTGCTTTTTAGTGCAGTGGAGGCTGGCAGCAGCACTGGCCAGATTATTATGCTAGAAAGCATGCTGATGTGTCACGTATATTGAATACATCAAACATTACTGTCTCACCATGCCTCACACGAACCATTTATTTCTTTAGAAACTGCATACTGGTCTAGTTTTATATTTCGCAAGTCACCTGTAAAATATATATCTATAAAAGTTATTACAGGAGCTAGGATTCCTGCAGGGACACAGCAGCCTGCCCTCATTGTGCTCTGCAACCTTACCATCTGCGCTGGGATTTCCATTTGTACCTGGCACTGCTGCTTTCCAGCCTTGCAGTGTGTATTTGAGTTGGGAGTGTGGTGATGCGTGTACATCACTCACTCCCTCGATTTCCAATGCTACCCAAACCCCGAAAAACACCACAAGCCGAGGCTGCCGCTTTGCAGCCCCGCTGACTTCCCGGGGCTCCGAGTGCTGCTCGGGGGCTGCACGTGGGCATTGCAGTGCTGCAGAAGTGGGAATTAGTTCCACTTTCTGCTACACATATTTTTATTTGATTAGTCTAATATACTGCATTATTATTTACCCCATGCAAATCTCTTCAAACTGATTAAAGCTGACATTTCAGCTAAGAGATGAGATCTGGAAAGAAGTAATAAGGAAAAATTATTTCACAAGCTTTTGCACTTTAGATGTGCAGAGAGGATCGATTACATTTAAAATTTAAGGCCCAGACTTGACCCTAAATCTCCTTTAAGGAAAAGGAAAGAATTAATTCCTTAATTTGTTATATTTCAGCTTTACAGGCTGGCTCAGCAAAACCCAAGGGAGTTTGCACAAGATGCTGTTGGTTTGAATGGTGTTTTTGGATATGACTGTAAGGCAGCAGAGAATGCTAGTTTGAAAAATATCATGTTAACACATTTATTATCTTTAAGACCTCAAGAATTATGGCTATCTATATGGCTACAGAATTACTGTGGAAGTAGTTGTTTCTGGGTCACCAAAGGAAACTTGTTAGCTATCTTCCTGGATATAGTTTTCAGCACAGAGATTTTTATTTACTGATTTCTACTGGTGACCAAATAGTGCTAGGTTCTATACACTTATAAAGCACRATCCCTGTTTCAAATAAAAGGTGACAAAAATGGTCAGTTAGCCTCTGGAAAGTATATTTTGCAGAGAGAGAGAGAAAAAAAGAAGGGGGGGGGGGCATTTTGCAATGACGAGTTCATTCCTACAGCAGCTGTACGGCCATTGTTATTTTTTGTAAAACAGGTGTAGAAAGGTTAAAGACCAAATAAGGGTCTGATTTTCAGAGGTCCAGGTATTTTATAGGGTTGAATACCTTACAGCCTCCTTCACATGAACCTGTAAATGAGAACCTCTCCATAAAACCTTGCTTACGCTTGCAAAAATGAGATGTTTAGCTCTCCCAAGTAATAGTATTGAAAGCTTTTTCTAGGCAGGGGTCAGACCCATTTTATTGTAAGTGCAGATCCATTCAAAGTGCAAAAGGATTGAGCTAAAGGACATCTCAATATTGCAGGGTTGTTACTCCAGCTCCAGCCTAAATGACTTGACCGAGGCTAAAGTATGAATCGGTGCCAGAAAGCAGGGCTGGAAGTTGCAGTTCCTAGCCTTGTGTTCAGCGCAAAAGGTCACATTCACAAAATGAGTAAAAAATGTGGAGGGAATGCCTACCTAGGTTTGACTTCTTCACTCATCTCAGATTGAAATGAGATTGACTCCGTGGGCTAACACTGAAGTCATTCATCCAGACAAGGTCTATCCATGACAGGCGTTTAAAGTCTTTACTGGAAAAAATTCCCCCCCAAAATGGGAATAAGAAGATGTTTCCATTATAAAATGATTGTGACGACTCAGCTGTTACTTTTTTGCCCTCAGCCTAGGAAGCATTTCTTGCATTCTTGTCTCAGCATACTACCTTAGTGGCCCTTCATGTGCAGCACCATAGTAATTTATCATTACCCAGTCTCCAAATTATTCTAGTGTTGATTAAATTAGTAGATGCAATCACAATCTGAAGCAAGTTAATTGAGAGAATTTATTTGGCCCTGACAGTTTTATGCATGTTTGATTAAGTATTATAAGGTTTGTTTTTGATTTTGCATAATTTAACTTTAAATCCTGCACTGGGGGGGCCATCAACTATTAATGACCAAAATAAACTCTTTTAAGATGCATATATTTATGATTTATTTCTAAACGCAGTATCTTCCAGATTTTTTTTGTTCTGTTGCCAAAGTGACTAATATGTTTAAAGTAATATTTTGAGCCATTCGGTTCATGCTATAAATCTTGTGAAATGTATACAATTCATTAAAAGTTTTGAAAGAAGTACAAGTTAGCATTTATATTGCAACAAGTGACATATAAATGTGTATGTTTGTCTTCGAAGCGTGCCATAAAATATATCAGCACTAGCTGGCCGCTGTGACTAGTACTAATGGCCCGCTCTCTGGGCTGATGATAAGTTTCATCACAAATCTTCAAAGCTGTCAACACAAAACTGTTCAATCAACAGGAATATGAGTTGTGTCTTTAGTAAAATTAGCACAGGAAAGAAATACAACCCAGAGCGCTGCCGGAGTGTTGTGGGCGGGTTCCCTTCGGGCTGAACTACAAGCGCTCCTTCAGGATCTTACCTCTTTGAATGTCAAAGCTTCGATTCATGCCTGACCTGGGGACAGTTTATTTTTTATGAAGATACACATTCATTTAAGCAGCAAAGGGGTCAAAATATTTCAGGCAGAAAACCGAATAGCGCCGTCTTGCTTTTTTCTCATCCTGACCTAAGAAATTAAAAGGGTCAGTCTCGGCGCTGATGCTGCTGGCGTCGCACCCTTGCACACGCGTGTTTAGGTTGTGGGGTCGCTCAGTGGAGCTGCCTGGGTTTTTCTGGAGGAAAAGGAAAGACCTCCAGACCTCCTTTCCCACCTGAGGGGTTCCTGCAGGATGCCAGGAGCCGCCCTTTGCAGCACTTGCATTCAGCGGCATCCCCGTAATTCTCCAAGGCACAGCTGGAAAACCAAAGTACCTTCATAATTTTGTTGCTTGGGCTGAAATTCCCATCTCTTGGGCTGTGGCTCCAGTCCCAGGCAATGGCAGAGGGAAATAAATGGAACGTGGCTCTCCTGCTTATCTTAGTCACTGAACAGATGTTCCCAGTTTCATGCTATTGGGAAAATGTATCAGCTTTGCACCTCCCCTTCTCCCTCCCACCAGAAGGTATGCGGGAGACACAGAAATGGCAATTTGCTAGGAGTACACCACCGCTTATTACCTTGCCTATAATTTCCCCTTGATGTACATCCTGCACCTCAGGCCCCTCATTGTATTTGCAGAATAAAACTGCTCTGCAGGGCAGATGCTACCGCAGGCGAACGGGGAGGAACCAAAACAGAGCGTGCATCAGTGAGGCAGTTGGGATGCTGGGAGGTATTTGGCCTGGTGCCTCAACTGCCTGTGCAGCACGGCAGGTCTTAGTATTGGCAGATGGCTTGGGTTATTATTATTTAATGTTTTTCCACCGTGGTAGTGCCTAGACGGCAAGCAGGGCAGGAGGCCAATGACAAAGTTCTGTATTCTTTCCATTACGGAAAGTAATTCCTAATTAAATCTAAGGGAAAACAGCAGGGAGGAAGTTTCTTTTCCTTGTTTTTATATATTGCTTTTGAATTTTCGTCCACCAGTTTGTTTTTTAGCAAATTTTTGGATTTTTCTGGCCTCCCCAGAAGTCTGGGTCTCCTACATTTGCCATTTTACCGCCCTGCTTTTCTAAAAGTGCTTCAGCTCCTTCAGTGGGGTGGGGCCCCTCCTGGGAGCACAGGCAAGAGTGCCGGGGGCTCTCCTGGGACATGGACTCCCAAAGCATAACTGCCYGTGCTGCCCCAGCCGCTCAGCAAGCCTGGATCTGACCCTTGAGCCCACACGCGGTATCCGCCTGGCCACGAGACCGCACTCGGAGTCAGAAAAGGTCCAACTGACGAGTGACTTGGAGAAATCTTTGCCACGCTCTTGTTTCAGGCAATGGTGTATGCTCCGCAGGGGATTCTTTTACTGGSGATGTTCCAGCACCGGCAGGACTAGGTCCAACCCCAGGCCACGGGGTCCGGGCAGCTGAAACCCCTGCGTGTGGTGACGAACCGAGCCGGACCCACCATCCCCTCAGCGGTGTTTGCTGCCGGCCCGGTTTACGTTGGAAACGACCTTCCAGGCTCCGTCTGCCTTTGCAAGGCTTGTCTGCCACCCCTGCCTGGCCCCACAGGCCGGAGGCGGGACGCCCCGGCACTCCCGGCAGAGCTGGGCCCGCCGGGGTGGCCGCACAGCCGGCAGCCCCGGCCGCAGGCCGCGCTCCTCGCCCCCCGCCGCCTCCGCGTTGCCCGGGCAACGCGGCGCCCTCCCGCTTCCGGCCGGCGGGGGCGGCGCGGCGCGATGACGCCATCGTCGCGCGCCTCCCCGGCCGCTCCCTCACCGCCGCCGCCGTCGTTGCCGCCACCGGCCGGAACCGGAGCGCCGCTGCCCCCTGCACATGCGCATTGCGGCGCTCGCCCGTAGGCCCGGGCCTTCCATCAGCCCGGGCCCGGGGCGCCTGGCCTCGGCGGCCGCCGCCCGGCGGGGAGCCATGGGCAGGACGGTGAGTGCGGGGCGACGCCCCGGGGCTGGGGCCGGCGGGAGGCGGCGGCGGCCCGGGCCTCGCCCTGCTGCGGCTGGCGCCTCCGCCCCGGGCCCCTTCTGCGCAGGGGCCCGCAGCGAGGGGCGGCGGGTGCGCCGGGCCCGGTGGGTGCGCCAGCGGTCGGTCACCGTTCGCGGGGAGCCGTGGGCCGCGGCCCCGCGCCTGCCGGTCTGGGCCTCGCCTGGCAGCGCGGCCTGCGGGTGCGGGCCGGGGCCGGGGGCCCCGGCGGCCGGCCGCCCTGTCCCCCCGGCTCTGCCTCCCGGCGGGGCGCTGGTTTCCCTGAGGTGAGTCGCAGCCGTGCCCCGGTGGCCGTGCGGGGCGGTCACTGCCCGCCTGGTCGGCGGGRCTCCGCGTTGTCTGGGCTGTACTTTCGACCTCGCAGGCCACGGGGAAGTCGTGGCTGAGCTTCCTGCCTTCAGTTCCTTTCCCAAGTCTGTGCGGTTTAATTTAGGATCTGGTAGGATGTAGGAGGAGTTCGAATTTCCCCTCCTTCCGGTACTCCCTGCTTTCATTTATCAGCACTAACCTTTATTTGTCATTGTCCCTAACCTTGTTTGGCTCCTTCTGGAACTCTTTGGTCCCGCTGGTCCTGACTGATGGTGCTGTCATCTGTGAATGTGGCGGTCTTTCTGTCATCCCTCCTCCTCCACGAATTATGAGTACCCTGAGCAATAGCAGACCTTGCCTGGAATGTGTGATAGATGAAGAGAAGTAGCACTGTGTTTCGGTAGCTTTCTCATCTTACACTCCATTTTTAAAGGAGAGGGAGTGAAAACTCACCAAAGTGAATAGTTATCCGGATTTTTACCTTCCTGATGAGGCTGTCATTAATGTGATGCTTGGGGTAACGGCAGCATGGCTGACATCGAGTTGCCTGGGCCTTAGAGTTGAAATCCTTTGAGCTGTAGGATGATACCCAGAGGAGACCGACTCAGCTTTCCAGCCTCACAGTGATGTGCTTTAAAACAGAAAGGCCCCAAAAAATGATCGTGAGTTACGGGTGTGCAAATCTGTTTCCAGGCATCATGTGCCAACATACAGGTTTGGGGGACTGCTCTTCCATATTCTGTTTGGAAAGTGTTGGCTGTGCGTGCTCTCTGCATCGTGTTTCATACATACGCCCTGGATGAACGGTGATGGTTCTGTGATAGGAGAAGGTGACTGATGAGTTCTTTATCTGGGATTCTCTCTTTCCTGTCTTTGTGTATGGCATTGAATACAAGCTAGCTGATTCTTTCCAGCATGTATCGGTAAGCTGYAATACATATATTATTGAGTGTGTGATTCTTTTTAGAATCTTCATGGGATTAAAAATTCATGCTTGGGGAGGGGCCTTGTAATTCTGAACTTTTTAACACACAAAATGAGCAAATTGAAACTTACTCTCTCATTTTATCTTTTAGATCAACTCATATGTAGARTGTTGTCAGTCTATGAAGCACCTTAGCAGTTTCTTTCACTCTTCCTAGAAGGCCAGGTGTCACAGGAAAACTTCACTTTTTTGTTACAAGAATTAAGTGGCATCCAGAAGCGGCAGCGGATTACCGACCTTCTGCTGAGTGGATGGCAGCACCATTAAAAATGTAATATTTCAGAAAATTTATTTTATTCTCACAATGTCCCTCTGCTCGTGGCTGTTCCAGTGTTGATACTTGAGTTTATCTAAAGAGCATGAACCTACTGAAGGCTATTTATTTACGTGGTGGGCACAGTAAATGGGAACAAGCTGCTGCTGTTCACAAAGAGTAAGTCTCTGCAGCTGAGCCATTTGAGCGGTTCTCTTGGATTCACCTACTGAAGGTTTTGTCAGAATCAAAACTCCTCTTCTAAAACAGGACTCAGACATGAAGCCGGTGTGTTGAGTTTGCCCCCGCAAACTACAGCTTATGCAAGCGGGGTTTGTGCTCCGTCACGCAGGCGTGGTCTTGCTGAGTGCTCTAATGGTGTGCACACTGATTTCCCTGTGGCTGCTCAGGGACTCAGATTAAGTAGCTATGTAAGAGTTTGCTGGAAAATGATAAGCTGTCTTTTGTGTCCTGGTGAAAGAGGTTGTAAGGAGAGACTGCATCATCAGATATGGAATGCTCTGAATCCAGAGTATGTGAATTTTAACCTGTCTTGCTAATTTAGTACTCCAAAAATATCTCTGAAAACAAACAGGGAGCAGTATATACGCAGCATGTGGGAAGCATGCTCGGTTGCATGCTCCAGGCACAAAACTATGTTGTTTTTAAGTAGTGTTTTTTAAGTAGTGTTGGTTTAGTATCTGACCAATTTATGTGTCTTGCAAAATACATTCTTGTAACACACTTCCGAGCTGCTTAGTATTTCCTTTCTACAGACAGGAAATTATGGCAAAGAGGCACTTAAAATTATGAGGGTGTCTTTGATAATTGAGAACAGACCTCGATTTCCTAAATTCCTTAATCATAAGTTAACCCATGCTCCTTTTTATTAGCCCGTGATTCATGTAGAGCCAGTAGATTGCCTGCAAATTTCTGTAACGGTGAAAAGGAGTTAAAACCTGGGGCCAAACAGAAGAGATCAGAACTGCAATTTCCATTTACATGTAATTTGAGGCAGGAAGCAGTGAAGAGACTCACCCAGTGATGCACATTGTATCAGAGAAGGTTTTTGATATCGAAGTACAATTTCCTGCAGCCTTATAATTTACTCTGCGATTAGTTTTGTTAGTAACAAAGTAAAAAATTCTTGAAGTAACTTTTAAATTACTTTAGCTTTAATTTTAAGAGTAATAGGATTTCTGGTTCAACAAAGGGAAGATCTGCCCGGATCTGAACGCCTGGGTGTGCGACGAGGCTGGGGAAGTCCCTGTTGTTTTCTAGCATTATCTGATGAGTGCATTGTCATTTCATAATTCCCGGAATTTGGCACATCGTAAGCCTGGGGTGAAGCAGAGAGCAGCTAAGAGGCTACTGCTCATCACTCACATACAACAATGGGTGTGTGGAAGGATGTTGAGATTATAAATCCTAAACACTCCAAAAGATCAAGATATTTCACTTATCTCCACGGGTCGCAAAGGGAGAAATAAACTAGTAGATGTCTTTGAAAGACTGCCTTGCCATTGGATGCAGTGACAGTGAGACCGTAATGCTCGGCTGAGCAAGGGGAGGCACATCCTGTAGAGTGTGAAAAACATGATTGCCTCATTGTTCTTGCAAGACCTTCCATTATTTTCAGTTTGTTTATTTGGTGAAGCTTTGCCAAGTTTTGAAATGAGCAGAAATCTAGAATATCGCTGTGTCTGGGCTGTAGAATTCACTTGCAAAAGCTCTTGGAGAACTTTTTTTTTCTTTAAAAGAAATATGATCCAATGCAAACACATACATTAATATTACTACTCGCATGGGTGGACTGTTGCAGGACGGCTGTTTGATTAAGAAGGACCTGTGAATTAATCAGGATAATTCCAGAACAAGGTTCTCATCTTTCCTGCATTAACACTAAAGCTTATAAAAGGTTAAGACCAGTGCTGGTATTGCATGCTACTAGGGAGCTGTTTGGAATCTGACTGGGTGATGATGGAAACAGAATTGTATTTCTATATGTCCGCCTGGTAAACAGTAAGCAAAGAAGCAAAGCAAAGTTGTTTTAAGTGAAGAAGTTGAGTTTTGCAAAGCATTTGTAAGTATCCGCCAAGCCGGAGAGTATCTGCCATGCTGCCCTCCTCCTGCTACTCAAATGTGTTTTCCTTCTCTGCCTTCCTGCAGGTCTCTTCCTTCCTGGAAATTCAGCCAAGAGTTAGTGTTCCCAGGCTGTTGGATCTCTTCCATGTTAATGGATAGTATTTGATATGTGCCCTGTAAATCCTGCCCTGGGACTCTGTCACCGGTGGGGTGCCTGATGCCTGTAATCCCCATTCCCCGCCGGGTCCGTTCGTTCCACGGCCCCCACACGACCTGCCTGCATTCGGCCTGTGGCCCGGTAAGGACCACTCACTTGGTGCGCACCAAGTACAACAATTTCGACATCTATCTCAAATCCCGATGGATGTATGGATTCATCCGTTTCCTGCTGTACTTCAGCTGCAGCCTGTTTACCTCCATCCTCTGGGTGGCACTCTCTATCTTGTTTTGCCTTCAGTACCTTGGCATCCGGATCTTTCTGCGTTTCCAGTACAAACTCTCCATCATCCTCCTCTTACTGGGGCGAAGGCGGGTAGACTTCAGCCTCATGAATGAACTGCTCATCTATGGAATTCATGTGACCATGCTGCTAGTGGGGGGGCTGGGATGGTGTTTCATGGTATTTGTGGATATGTAAATAAAACAAACGCATGTGGGCTGAGAAGGTGACTTTTCTTCTACCCCAAAATGTGTCAATATCTTCTTCTCTTTTTTATATAAATTAATTTATTTATCAGTGCTACTTTTTATTGATAAATTAACGTACTTGTCTCTGGAATTTGTATCTTTTTGAGGGTTGAGGTGCCATTTTGATTATCAAAGTGCAACACTTGATTGGGTGTTTTTTCTTTGCACAGTGCAAGTTAATATAAATTTCTTCTAGTCCATAGGAGCCTACCTTGCTGCTGTTCCTGTATTCCTGTGGGCATGAAAAAGGCAGTGATTTATCTGGAGGACAGAAGCCAGATAACTTTGCACCCCACGCTCTTAATCCATCTTCACCCTTTTTCTAAAGATGTTCCTTAATGTCTCAGGCATGTAATATGTATCCGACTTGACCAGTGTTATCCTTTCTCTATGTAGTTTGCATTTTGCATATTCTCTGCTAAGAATATGGGGCCAAATTCAACAGAGCATAGGGGTTTGGGTTTTTTTTCTTCTGTTTTGTTTTTAGATTTGTGCAAGACATGCTTTTGAGCCACTATACTGTTCTGTTCACTTTAACGTAATTATATAGCTTTGAATGGCTTTGTCCTTTTCAGGCAGTTAGTGCTGAGTAATTGACTCTTACCCTAATAGAACAAATCCACTGGAGTGATGGGAGCACAGTTTGCTATCACGTGCTCTTGAAATTCCCAGTCATGGCAAATATGTTATCATTTTGCAGTGATTAAGGGGAGCCCATTGCAATGGTCCTTAGTGTTTAGATCTTGGCATTTGGTTCTACTTTTCCCTGAATTGATTAGTTCCAGTTTTCTCACAGCGGTACTTCTGTCTTAYGGAGTATGGTGAGATGAGACCGTCTTACCTAGGAGAGATTGAAAGCAGAGTACAATCTGAAATGGCAATAATTGTTCTCTGCGATTACAGAAAATGTTCTCTCTCCTAGCTCTGCAGCAGTGAGAGTGGGGTCACTGGAGAGCTTTACTAACAGCTCAAGAAGGGAGTTAAGCATTGAGCTCAGTTTTACTGGTYGTGATCTAAGATTTCAGACTGTTCCTCTGCAGTCAGTCAAGTAACTTTATTTATCGAGTCCAGAAGCTGGCTTAAAGTTTTATTCTGTTTTTGTTGGGTTTTCCTTATAATGGAATATTGCTCTTTTCCTTGTGTTCTTTACCAACTTGTTTTTAAACAGTTCTTTAAAAATGATGGAGACCTTTTTTTTCCTCCCCTGAAATCATTGGAGTTATCATAACGGTATAAGCAAGACTGGAAATACATGACTGTTCTTTTATGATCTTTGGTCTGAGATACGAATGTAGTTGAGAACAAAGCCAGTTTGCACACAGGGAAGGATGCTTCATATTTCAGCTTGTGAGTATTGCAGTCTTTTGCTGACGTACTTTGATTTGTAGGCTTATGGATGCAAAATAGAGAAGCTTCTGTCTGAAGCCCAAAGCTGAAGCAAACCCAGAAATTATCTCATTATCAAGTGTTACAGATAATGCAGACTGAACACGCAGAGCTGAATAAATAATGGGCCATGGTGGTGTGAACTTTAGATTAGCCCCGCGAGAGCCAAAGGCTGTTTCTGCAGGAAAGATGTAGTGTCAGCATATGTCACAAGCTGGTGTCTGGAAGTTTACTCCTAACTGTAGAGCTCCCCAGAGCTTTGTTCTGGGATCGCTCTCTGGACTGTGGGTCCTCAGTGTCCTGCAGGTCCGAGCTACAGTTTGCTCTGTGGGCAGAGAGAATTCCCAGTAATTCCCAGCCCAGTGCTTTCCTCCCCAGTATAGCTCTCAGCCTGGGGCATTGCRGCTCTGGTGTGCAGACTGTGGGACTCCTGGGGTGGCTGTGCTCAAGAATTTCAGCAGGAAACGTGTTACAGATGGCCAGCAAAGAACCCTGGTGTGAGCTGAGAGACCAGCCGGGACCCCAGCGAGGCACAGCCGAGAGCAGCTCTGCCTCGCCCTTCACAGGAGGCACAGCATGGAGACTGGTTGGAGGTTGGATGGTGGGACCTTGTTTCACCTTGGAGTGGCTGTATTTCAGCACTCCTTATAATGATGAGTAAAAGGGTGATTTGTGGTAGATGTGGGCGCTGCTGTGCTCCCCACCCCGTGCCTGCTTCAGCTGGTGGGTGCTCTTTGTGACGGATACACTCAACTGCTTGACCAAACCTGTGGTAGTTTGGTTCGGGCTCCGAAGGAAGTAAAGGTCTAGGCAGTGACTGGGTCATGAACTTCTCTAGTTCCAACCTGTTCTTTGAAATCCCACACAGGAACAGGGTGACATGGTGAGCTTTGATGTATATGAGCTTGGAAACCGGAATGCTGATCATGTGATTAACACATGAATAGCAGGTGGTTCTTCCAAGACTAATTTGGTCAAGGAACAAAGGAGGTTGTGGGTACAAGGAGTTTCATACTTACGTTTTCCATCGCACGTAATTTGACTACGAGCCAACCACTTTATTCCATAAATATGACAGCCTGAGTGAGCTTTTTTTGAGCTCTCCCTGCTAAGCAGCTGGCTGCATGGCGGTGATCTCCCCTTGAGTTGGGACGCCTCTCAAGGTTACTCCTCGAGGTTGAGAGACCCCTTACCAACTGCAGATCTTTGGTAAGTGACCGATATTGCGCATAACCTTGTATCGCAGGGCATTAAGATCTTGTATTGGTATCTTTGAGTCATTATTATATCCTCTGTGCAGTAAGTAATAGATTGAACCTTGCCATTGGACTTTGTTAAGCCTCGCTTTTACAACATCTTACTTCAATAAAACCACTTTTGCTGCTACCTTTAGCGGTGGTTCTTTAAGTAGTCCAAATCTGCTCCGCGACACTCCTGCAGCGGCAGTTGAACAAAGAAGGGCTTCTGCGTTGCAGTTCATTGCTTTACTGCACAGACTTCCCATCAGCCCTCTGCATCCAGATTCAATGGTGCATACCAAGGAAAAAGTACACGTCCTTATCAAATCACAAAAAAGTAATGTTTGCCAAATGCCTGCGTGTTCCTCAAGAGAGATGTTGGGGCTTCGAAGACAGTGGGAAGTGATTCCCCATTCTTCTTTTACAAAGGTAGCCAAGTACCTACTGTCAGAATGCCCTAAATCTCAAGTCTGGAACTGCACACAAAGATAGACAACCCCAAGATTAAATAATTGAGGAGGAGGCCTTGAAGGCACTATGAAGTTCAAAATACTCTCATTCTTGGTCATTACCAGCACTTGGACACCTTGCAGCGCTCGGGTGGTGTGATCCTACCAGCGTAGTGGGGGAAGTGAGGTCCCTTTGAAGTCATGCTGGCAAGGAAGAGGAATTAATTTTCAAATGATTTGTTTTATAATGTAATAATTTGAACATTTTAGATCTACATGAGTGGAGCAGTATTTGGCACCTTTACGGCACTTTTCCTCTTCAAAGCATTTTCCAACTGGAGCTAATTAAACCTCACAACATCCCCAGGAGATTGCAGAATAAGTAAGATCTTGGTAATGGTTCAGGATTTAAATTCAGTGTTTTTAAATTTGAGATTTTTTTTTTTTTTCTAAAGCCTTTAGGATTACTTTGCCAAAATATTTTTTCTCAAGGAGCCGAGATTCTAAAAGTCTCCTAGAAGCTCAAGGGGAGCCAAGCCACAACTGAGGGTGGGAGAAAGAGGCAGAATAAATGTTACATTAAGTATATGCAAAGAATAAGCTGGGTGGGGKTTTTTTTTTCCCCCATTTAGTTTAATTGAAAAACAACCTGGCATTTTTAATAAAGGGGGGGAAACCAAACTTCGTAGAATACAACAAGTAAGGAAACAGGGGAAGCTGAACTTTCTGCTTTTCAAGAGTCAAACAAGTGGCTTATAATGATACTTGGCCAGAAATATTTCATGTTAAGCAGGTACTTGCAAACTGTGCCCCATTGGGGAAGTTCATTTGGATTTTTTTACTCTTTCCAAATTCATCGATGCTGGGAGGGATGGATCAGGCTCCAAAATGCGTTAAGTCTTCCTTTCTTACTATATAGATGGCTGTAACTCTAAAATCTTTTGAAATTTTCATTTCAGCATTCCTTCATGCCGATTCCATCCTGAACGGCGAGAGCATCTGGTTTGTTCCCTGTCTTTTTTTTCCTTTTCTTTCCATGTTTGGGCTTTAAATATTGCTATTATACTTACTGGGTTAAAAATGGCCTCAAGAGTAATTAGGAAAAATGCTAGAAATACTGATTTGGGAGAGTGTGTCCATCCCAAACCCATGCCAACGCCTTYGGAGAACTTCCCCTGTGAGTCCTGCTCACTCCGGAGCTTTCCAGGTGTTTGGGCGACAGAGAAGGCTCCGGCTGCATTGCACAGACTTAAGACCAGGGATGACGGTACATGCGGTGGCATAGCTGCCTTGGCCTGTTGTTTAGCCTGTGAATGTATGAACGAGACTGAAGTGTTGGAGTTTCACCTTGTTAACTCTTCAGAACATGACACCAGCTGGTGTTTTGTGTGCCTGTTAAATTCTGTATGAAACATGCCACCTACATTAAACTTATTTTTTTAACATGTTGATGGATTGATTGCTTGTGAAGAAAAAGGAAGAATTTTTTCCTACGATGCTGGTATCATTCWGATGTGGGGGTGTCCTAGATCCTCTTCCTCTCTTTGCACTGGTGCAAATAGTCAGAGCAAGTGCATGGTAGAGGAGAATCAGGCCCTCTGTGGTTATGCCTCACTGAGACTTGGGTAAAATGCCTCTTTTTACCTCCTTGAAGGGTCATTCAATGATGACTTACGAGGAGAGCCAGGAGTACAGCACAGCCTTCTAGCTCCTAGGCTTAGGCTGTAGTAAGCAGGCTGTATTGCCCACCATGGGCGTTTGAGTGATGTGAAGGAGCTGTCGCTTCGTATTGAGGTGCACATCAGTTAATGGCTAGAAGGTGCTGTCTTCCCTCCTTTCCTTGCGTGGAGCTGAGCTTGCAGTGCAGAGCTGTATTGTTTCAGGACACGGTTGTGATGACTCCTATGGGAATAAAGAGGAATATTCCTACTATGATGGACTTCGTAATTCCTATTGTTCTTATGTGGAAAGTGCTGCAGTGATGTGCAGCAGCACAAAATCCTAAAATAGATGCTGGACAGGATTTGTTCTCCAGTGACTGGCAAGGTTGGAGCCAGTGGAGGCACAGGCTTCAGAGAACCAGCACGGAGAGGACCACTGCAGACCAAGCTGGAGGTGAACTGGGGAATTATTTGTGTGGATAGAGCAGCCCAAATCCCCATGCGTGTCTGAGATGCTCCTTTCTGTTAGCCCAACTTAACAGCTGAAGAGTCACAGTGGAGGACTTGAAAGAAAGGGGAAGGAGGTTTCCAAAAGAGAGAATGATTTGGGCAAGGGTGGATGTATTTTCACTTTCAGTATTACATAGGAAAACGTAAGCGATGTTCAAAAATATGGCTGGTGCTATTAGCACAAYGGCAGATGGCAAAGTTGGTTGAGTGCTGTGGAATATCGGACTCAAYGACAGTAAGAGGCTCAGGAATGTACTATATAAATGTGCACTTTCTATTATTAATGTTATTTTTAAATACATCTCTTGAGYCTTTGCCATCTCCTAGGGAAGAACTTGTTTGCCCAGTTCCTAGAGTGAGCTTCGACCCTGGGCACCTTGCGGTRCCAGTGCGACTGGCCCAGGCTGGGCAGCTGAATGACCCGGTGCCCCAGCCCGAGGGGTCCCCAGGGAACGGCCTCGGGGTTCCTCAAAGGCAGGCGCTGTGCTGTGTTAGCAAACTCAGCTTACTCCCAGGGTGTGCTCCCAAAGCTGAGCCTTTTGCTTGTGTCTGTGTGGCTTTAGGATCAGGATTGCTGTTTTCCATAAAAGCAAGCTGGGGACGGGTTCTGACCCAATCTACAAGCGTAAGTCTCAAAAAGGCACTGGGAACAGACTGGAGAAGAGACCAGCCCCTTACCCTAAAGGGTTTTACCTGGCTGAAAGCTCATTGTAATTCTTCCCAGGTTTCTCATAAATTGCTGATTTTGTTTCTTTCCCTCCTGGGGAGGTAGGAGACAGCATTTACTACCAGTTGTGGAAAATAACACGGCACGTTTACTTTCAGGAACAGCTTTGGCTATTCTGGAGCCTCTAGCACACACAGATAGCATGCTGTTCCAGTGAAGATGTTGCTGGAAAATATGAAGCCTTGTTATCTTTTTGCGTTTTTATTTAGCCAAACAAGGTTTCCATAGCTCTTGGACAGCTCTGCTGCTGGGGGGAAAAAAAAAAAAACCACCAACAAAAAACTCTCATTTCTTCACCTGCCAACTCTCTGCACTAATTTCGTCTTCCTGCTTCAAAGCAGTCATCGTGCCCAGAAAATGTCAGTTCAAAGCGAAGTTTTGTCCAGTAATGAGCCAGTGAAAATTGTTTAGCGTAAGATCTTCTTGTGCAGCTATCAAAACCGTGCCTAGGTGAGAGCAGAGCCGGCCTGTCGGGGTCTGCTCTGAGCTCTCCTCTCGGGTGGCCTGAAATCAAGACTGCGTGTGTGCTGCGCTTCAAGGCTCGTCTGCGTGCTGATTTACCATAGGAGTAGCTTTAAGTTGACATAGATGAAAGGAGCATCCCTGCATCTCCCGCATCTTTCTCAAGCAATAAATTCATCTACTGGGGAAAAAAAAGACCATGTAACTTGCACAAGGGCTGTATAAACACGACACTTTTCTGAGCTGATGCATGTCGGGTTTTGGAGAGCCTCTTCCCCCGCTGACCTCCACCCCACACTCCACTGGCTGCAGAGAGCGTGCTCCAAAAATGTGTGATGTTCCCCCAGCTGGGAAGTGTGCGAAAGGGAGTTGTTCCTCTGCCGCGAGCTCTCCTCCTGCCAGCGCTCAGCCATGTGACGGAGGCTGGAAGGGCCGTATCCTGACCTTGGATGCGCAAGACTGTAGTAAATCAGAGTCTCTAATACATCCAAAAGCCAACTTTCCCCTGCATGGAAAATACTGTATGTAACACCAAGAGACAAATACCGAAGTCCTTAGCTGGTTCTTTAAAAAAAAAATAAATCTCCCATTGGCCCTGGTGAGAGTTTTGCCTGAGTAAGGACGTCAAGATTATGCATGCTAATTAAATGAACCACCCATCCCTTCAGAGTCTGCTCTCTGCTGGGAATTCCCCTCTGAGTAACTTGCTCCCAGTGAGGAAAGGAGTTGCATGAAAAATTTCCCAGATGGTGAATCCGTTAGAGAAAATCACAATCTGTTTGTGGCTTTTTCAAACAAAAAAGAGCACAGGAGACGCTGCGGAATAAATTTGTTGTTGCAAGCCATTTGCTCAGTAATGGGGAGAATTTAGATGGGCAAAGAGCTTTTTTTCAGAGGAGTCTTATCTCCCTGCCTCTAAAAATGAGCAATGGTTTAAAAAATAAATTACAGGATGTATATTTTTAAAAGCCAAATGCGGTTACTTTAACGATGCCTGTTCATTTATTCTGACATCAAGGGTGTCTGAAGCTGCTGGGGGACAGTGGCCTTGTCCATGCAAACCTCCGAAGGAACAATTGCTGCTGTGTGCTACGCCCGGCTTTGTGTACCCGCCCGGCACAAAGGAGCCGTTTCATACAGAGCCGCCGTGTCCTGGCGAGCCTCCTGCCAGCATCCCCGGGCGCGGGGACCCACGCGGCCCCGGGACCCCRGTCCCCGGCCAGCCCCGCAGGGCTGACCCTAATGCCGTCTGTGATTTGGGGCCAAAGCCAACCCCAGCCAGGGGAGGGGGCTTGGGGGGGCGATGGGGCGGCCTTTGGCTGGGGAAAGGCATTCGGGCTGGGGCAGGCGTTGGCAGAGCCTGGCAGCGGTCGCAGGCAGGAGCTGCCTGCACATCCCTGGGATGGATGGTGCCGCCTCGTTGCAGGCTCAGCAGAAGGGAACGTGTGCCCACGCGCCTGCCAGCCCCTTCGCAATCGCTGCCCGGGGCGGGAGTGCCTTGAGGTGCCAGGCTGTGCCCGGGGGGCTGCGGGTTGCTGCTCCTTCCTGCCAGCCCTGCTGGAAGGGGACAATGGCCGGGGGGGACGACCGGCGGGTGGCTGGCACTGGGGAGGACTCGGATCCCTGCTTCAGCTATCGGAGCCCGAGACGCTGCATCGCTGTATGCAGCCTGGCGTTGCTGCATTACTGATGTTGCCTGGACACATTTCACTTAAAATCTGAATTTCATAAAAAGCTCCAAGCCAAGAAAAATTCTTCCAAGGTTTTCTTTTTTTTTTTTTTTCATTTAAACTTCAAATGAACACTGCTTAATAGTTTCTTGGAGATGCGTTTGCTTGCAGTTATGTGCAATGTAGGCACTGTTACTTCCTTCTTTTCCATGTGAGGCTGACTGCAAACTGTCTGGTGGCAAACATGAAACCCGGCGTTGTGCAATGCAGCGGGGCTGGGGGCGAGGCAGGCGAGTGGGGAGCAGCACGCGCAGCTAAAATGGGCTGCAGTTTAACTGTGAGGTTTTCTTAGCAAAACTGATGGTGAATTCTTCTTGTGCATACATTTGATCAGCCAACATCCTTTTAATAACCCAGTCCTTATTGCTAAGCATTACGTAGACACGCTCTGTCTCAGTTTTGCCAGGTTCAGTTTAAGGGAGATTTACGTGCCTTAAGGATTTGTACAACTTGCTGAGCTTCAAGGACTGAGGGTCCAGCGCGAGTCACAGCGGGGACTTGCACACAGTTCTCTTGTACTCCAGCCTTTCCTAATGAACCAAGCTGGTAGTGCTGATTTGCCAACAAATTTCCTATTTACTGTTCACCAGAGCATCAGTTGTGACAAATAAACAGAAGAAGGCAGCATTTCACTGAAAGCATTTTTATGTACTGATTAAGACACTATACAAAGAGAGCTCCTCTGGGTACAAGGGAAGGCTTGGTTGCAAAGCAGCTATTGCTGTGCTTCAGGGGGCTGCTGTTAGGGCTTTGCAGCGCTAGCCAGGTCAAAAATCACAGAAATACATGTATTTCTGGCTGTCCAAAGCCAGGGGAGTGCGCTTCTCTTTGCAATAGCAGGAGGGTGGTTTCCACAGAGATTGTTTGTTTAAATTATGCTTATATTCACACATCGTGAATGCCTTCAGAAAGGGATGAACGCGGTGCCTGCTTTTGAGAAAACACAGGATAATTTTTATGATCAGTAACGACATGATAGCAATGTGCTACAATAAGGGCAAGCAAATTTCACGCTTCGAGGACTGTAACTGCTTACCAGAGAGGGCAGGAGGGGACTGATGCTGCTTTTTCTGTTCTTGGGAATGTTGGGCATGCATGAAAGGGCTATAGGATTTTTGGTCTCTTCCTTTAAAGCATCAAGCACCAACAAAGAACTGAAGGAAGAACCAAGACGTGTAACCTGGTCATAGCTCTGGATAAACGTCTAGTTCTGCTGGAGTCAATGGCAAACTCCCAGTGCTTTCAGCGAGGTCAGGATTTCACCTTGTGTTCTTCTCAAACAAAACTGCCTGTTCTTGGGGAAATAAATAAAACATTGGAAAGCGATGCTCATAAGGTCAAGTTGCAATGTGCGTACGTACAGAAGATGTACGTTGCTTTGTGTCGGCGTGTAGCACAAGAAATATGAGGCCAAATCCTGAAGTCCCTCATCTCAGGCCACTGCTGTGGGTTTTTTCCCAGGCTGACTTTGCTGCCGTTGTAGCTCCCACATTGCTGCCRTGCTTCCCGGCTTGCACAGAAACACCCACTGCCTTTGAGAGTGGTGCGTGGATGGGACCATCAGGAGGAAGATGGGTTTGCTATTCCTATGTGAACGGCAAGCACAAGGGGTTGAATTCAGCCCAGGTGTGCAAGCTGCACCCCCCTGGGGGGGGGCCAAAAGCCCCCAGCATAATGAGACGCCAGCGGGGCTGACCCCTGCGGCTCAGCCCCTTTGGAGAAACCACCCCGCTGCTGCGGGTCCCGCTGGGCAAACGCACCCATCGCCCTCGGCTTGTGCTCTGCGTTGCAGGTTGACACTGTGCAGGAAAACCACAGAGGACCGAGATGGGCAACGACTGGGTTCGTTCACAGCCTGCCCGTGACCTTGAACATCTTTTACATCCTTCCAGCGCATGATTTGGGGGAGAAAGCAGGGACGGGGGCGGTGGCACAGTATCGAAACGTTTGTTCAGCAATTGCTGCAAAAAGAAAACTTGCTTCAATCTGCAGAGATGCCAACTGAATTTTGTTTTGTTTTGGTATTTTGGAGGCAAGCCAAAAGCAGGATGTTGGGAAGTCTTCAGCAGCTACTGCCTGCTTGTTCCATACCAAGCATAACTTTGTATATATTTTTATCGGCAAACTCGGTCCCACGCATCTTGATGCGCAAACAAGAGCCCTGGCTGCAGGGCTGCTCTTCCAGGGCGCTGGAGAGAACAGAGCCGCTTTCCTTCCCTGTTTTCTTAAGTCAGAGTTGCAGGAGCTGCCCTGCAAAGGTACCTTTTTTTCCCTGCCAGCTGCCAGCTGCTAAGAGGAATAGCAAGTGGTTGATTTGATTGGAGAGGGAATGAAAAACAAGTTCCGTACCCGTTGGGGTCCCTGCTCCTCGGTCTCAAGGCAGGGCAGATTTCAGTGCAGTCCTGGCTGCGATTCGGCAAAGGCTGCAGTGAATTTAGGGTATTGCTTTTTGCGTTTCATGTGGGGATGAGGCGCGTTTCTGCTTTGTCAGCAGAAGGGCCTGTTCTCTCCCTTGCACAATAGAAAGCCGCTGAGTATAAATAGCCTTTCATGCCTGTCACCTCGGTGACTTTAATGGCGATGCCCTGATTTAAGCCCTGCTTCCAGAAGATGCTTCAGGTGTGCGCTCTCCCCACAGGACTGAACACGYGTTTAAATTAAACGCCTGTTTAAGAGGCTCTAAGCAGCGACGCACTAAGCCCGGGTTTTAGCGCTTTCCAGAGCTGAGACCGGCACGAGGGGGGAGAACTGAGCCCATTGTCGCTCTTTAAGCACTACAACTGTTGCCTTCACAAAGGATCAGTGCTCAGAACAGGGAGACATCTTAAGAGTGTCTGACAAATATATGTACATTCGGGGACCGCAAGCCTTGAATTCGTAATACGGTGAAGGGGATTGAACATGACAGAGCTCCACGGAGGATAGAGCCGATGCTCTACCTGCCTGCCTCAGCAGCACCGGCTCAAACAAGCCCCCGGGATCGCCGGACTGGGACGGCAGCCGCTGGCGGGGGGATGGGATGGGTGCCCAGCACCCAGCCCACACGGAGGGGATGGGTGCTTTCTCCTGTCTCCCTTGTTCATCTCCCGCCTCGTCGTGGAGAGCTTCGGAGCTCGCTCTCGTCAGTGTTTTCCAGCGCTTACCACATCGCAGCCCCAGTATCACCTGGGGTCGGTAAGCATTGTCAACTTAATACTAATAATTAAATGATTTATCTCGGGGCATTTAAGGTGCGGGCTGGGCTGGGTGCAGAATCATGACCTGAGCGACAGGAGATCTGTGTCGTGATGAGCTGGGCAGGAGCACCCTGACGGGGTGACCCAGTGCCACCTCTTCCCTTGCCCCCTTTGCCCTGCCTGCATCCTGGTTGCCCCTTTGTTCCTAAGAAAAGCATCCGAGGTGACTATGGATGCCTTTTTAAATGCTCATCGTCACATTATCCATCAGATACATATTTACAATCATTCATTAAATTAGGATGTACGTTTCATTCTTCTTTCTTAGAATATTAATGCCTACTCCTGGCTGAAATGCCATATGAATATTCATTAAAAAATCAATCAATTCCTGTGCCAGGAATGATGTCATTTGAGCAATAACTGAAGCAGTAATCGAGCATGCTATGAAAAAACGATGAATGCCATCAGATCTAATGTTTATTGAACTCTGTGTGGGTAAATCACAGTAGGTTTTTTTCCGTGCCTTTGTGTGCATAAACTGGTGCTCCAGTTCCTCCTTCTGCCTGGCACCAGTGAGCCCAGCCCAGCCCAGCCAGGAGCGGGGAGCACCTTGGAGCAGGTACGAGACATCCCGCAACGATGGATGAGTCTGGGGCCGGGCAGGACGTCACATCGCCGCAGAGCTCCTAATGAAGAGTGGATTACAGATTTGTCTTATAACAATGGGAAACAAAAGCTCTCAAAACTGTTGTGGGAAACCTGGAGAATTAATAGGCTGAAGTCTTCTTTCCAATAGATCTTTGGCTGGCGAAGCTCTTTCTCATCGCTTAGAGCATTGTCCTGAGGGAGTTGAAGTGATGGCTTTTCTTGGGTTGTCCTCTCCATTTTTAATGGTGGAGCTAGCAAGGCAAATATAGAATAAAGAGTAACAATGTGCTTTGGGAGGGATCATTATTACTCTAAATTTTCTCAAATCGAGACTTTCTCAACAATAGCAAAGGAGCTGTGCCAATGCATGGGCTTTGATCTGCGGCTCCCGTGATAAGATCACACTCTGCTTGCGTGGGAAATATTAAGAGTTTTGGCTTGAATTCAGTGGCAGGAGTCGCTTTGGACATCTTTTGTGTGCCATGCACCAACCTTATAAAAGAGGTCATCTTCAGGATCTGTTTTTTTGCCGTAGCTGCCATATTATAATCCTCCATCAGCTCTGCAGAACAAATTACATGGACCATTTATCCTGGGGAGAGGTTGGTTTGATTGTAACTATACATATTTTCTAAGATAACTTTAATAGGCAAGATTGTCACCCAAAGAAATTCACATTTTTCCTTTGTAGCAGAGGGAGGCATCAAACGCAATAAATTTTTTTTCTTTTACTTTTTTCCCCTCCTGATTTCTGCCAAAAGAGATACAAAAATAGCCTGGGTTTAAAAAATGAGCAAAACCTTGCTTGGAACTGACAGTCAGCCATCAGTTTTGTTCTGCTGAGAGCAGMCCGTGCTCTGGCCGCATCCGCAGTGCCTCAGGGGCTGCTGAGCGTGTTCAGCTGATCTCCTTGCAGGAGTTCAGCCCCGGCAGTAACCAGGGCAGTAAGAGGCTCCTCCAGAGTAGAAAGGAGAATTAAAAGGTGTTTTCTGATGGGACTCGGGGCTGCTGGAGCCATTTCACTGGGTGATGGGATGCCACCTTTACAAACAACTGAAAATCTGGACACAATTCTCTCCTCAAAATCTCTTCTGTGTTACGTTGGATGCTCCTGATTTGGCAGTGCAGCAGTCAGGTACGGCGCGACTGCCCGGGAGGAACGCCAGCGCGGCCGCGGTGCCGGCGGCGGCTCTGGAGCAGGGCAGTGGGCTCGGGGCACGGCCGTCGGATGCGGCCAGCAGGCAAATACCTTGGTTTTCTGAGTATTTGGGGGCTTGTGCCACATTTTATTGCTRTTTACACCCGGACAGCCCCTGCAGAGCATCCTCTACCTGTGTCATTATGTAAGTGCGAGAGGCACCCCACGATCCAGGGCGTCTTATAGAATCATAGAATCATAGAATAGTTTGGGTTGGCAGGGACCTTTAAAGGTCATCTAGTCCAACCCCCCTGCCATGGGCAGGGACATCTTCAACCAGATCAGGTTGCTCAGAGCCCCGTCCAACCTGACCTGGAATGTTTCCAGGGATGGGGCATCTACCACCTCTCTGGGCAACCTGKGCCAGGGTTTCACCACCCTCAGCGTAAAGAATTTCTTCCTTATATCTAGTCTAAATCTCCCCTCTTTTAGTTTAAAGCCATTCCCCCTTGTTCTGTCACAACAGGCCCTGCTAAAAAGTTTGCTGCCATTTCATCTTTCCCACTCATCATTTCCCTGCCCCGCGTGTCTCTCTGCTGGGGGGCAGATGTTTGGCCTGATCCTGTAATTTGCTGAGCACTTCCCAATTCCCATCCTCTCCTCTCCCAGGAGAGGCTGGGCTGGGTGGGCAGAGGAGGTGGGAGAGGAGCTGACAGTCGGGCGCTGTTTTCTCAGGACGTTCTCTCAGTATGTTGGAGCTAAATATTTAGGAAATTTCACAGTCATAAGACATTAAAATTCTTACCATGAATTAAGTTATCGCTTAATCATTCAGAAGATCCCCTCGATCGCTCAGAATAAAAATCCAGACTATCTCATGTCCAGCAGCWATATTTCAGGAGACATCTGGGCCAAGCCCAGAGCTGCAGGGAGGCAGGGCTGCTCCATCCCCTCCGCCCCGGCCCATCCTCACGGAGCTGTCACTGGAGAAGACAGGAGCCCAGGTCTGCTGGTTTAGCTGTCCACATGCTGACGTTGACAGATAACATCTTCAGTGGGCGTCAGTATTAGTGTTAGCCCATTTCCAGTGGTGACAGAGCCACTGCCCAGCAGTGCCTGCCGGCGACACCGGATCCTGGGCTCCCGGCAGAGGAGGAGCGGGGAGCCAAGGTTACCCCTTCCACCCCCAGCACTGCAGCATCAACTCATGAATCGTGGCTCTGACAACAGTGACTTGCTGCATCAGTCACATCACAGACACTTCAAACCAAAATGTTCTTCTACGGAAAGGAGAGGGAAACACAGAGTGATTATGCCAGTCTCTCATTTACATGCTTAGCTTAGAAAAACTAAATGCCTGACTTCATCTCAGGCAGTTTCCCACTTGCATTGAGGGCATCACTGTCTCCCGCAGAGCAGACACGCAGCCACCCGGTCCCCTTTCCACCTGGCCAGAGTTATTTGCCCCTCCAAAGGTGACCTGAGCTGCTTGATTTAAGGCATCTTGCTTGTGTTTCTGTGCATCTAAATCACGAAACGGTGAGGGGCGGAAGGGAATCTGTAGGGAGAGGCTGAACACCATTTATTTGCTCAGCGGTCAACTGAGCGGTCAATTTTAAATTAATTAAAATTATTATCCCAGAAAGGCTTTGAAAAAGTGATGGTTGTATCAAAAAAAAGAGACATACGATGTGAGAAGCCTGAGACAGTCTGCAGGGAGTTCTGGTTTGAGAGACATCACCGGCTGTTGCTCGGTGTCCCCAAAACCTCTGGGCTGGCTGCAGACACCCCTCCACGTTRCCGGGGCACACAGAGCCCGGCTTCACCCTCTCTGCTAAGCCAGAAAGGGACGCTCCTTTCCCGAGTTTCAAAACTCTTTAACGCAATCAGGAGACCTCAAACGCAGCACCCTGCAGCAGGGGCTAATCCTAGCGAGGGTTGTGGCAGTCACCCGAGTTGTTTGGTACAGTAGTTCCTGCGCTAACGAGTCGTATTCTCACACAGCCAAGTGAAAGATGATGCATTTGGGAGCAGAAATCATGGTCAGACCTTAAAGAGAAAGCAGTCAGCCAGAGAAGGACTTGTAAAGTCCTGTGAATTCTGCCAGTCCAAGTTAAATGCAATTTCTGAGCAGTAAAGGCAATTAAATATCAAGATCGTTTACAAGAAGAGGCTCTATCCACCAACACGTTGAGTCTTTAAGATGAAAGTAGGTATTTTTCTGAAAATTTTATTTTAATGCTGCTCCTGGGAAAAAAGTCTGCAGCCTGTGTCTAGGGAGGTCGGGAGCCTCCCAGCATCAGAGCCCAGCAACTCCAGCGAAGCCAGGGCATTTAGTCCCTGCGCATGAATTAACAGCCAGAGTGAAGGTGCCTCCTGGGACTGGGTTTTCTCTTCTCCTGCTTGCACAGTCACCATACCATTATGTAATAAATAACTGTTAAAACAGGCCAACGATACATTATTTTTGTTATTGTCCTACTCTGACCTCGTGGGAGGCCCGGCTGGAAACAAGCGGTGCCTTGCTCTTCGGGAGCAATTCTCACGACAGGATCTGAAGGATTTCTGTATTTACAAAGAAGTAAAGCCTCTTTACACACGACCTTGTACCAGTTTAGTTAGGACGATGCGGCCACCTTGGAGACACTCTCATTTCTGTTTGTTTTAACTTATTCCTAATCATTTTAACGTAAACCAAATAAGCCTGCCTGTAGTCAAAATAACCACCCTTTGCACCATGTCAACTGTGTGGCATAGCGCGGTGCCCGAGCCTTGCGTAGATGTGTAATGTAAAGAACTCAGAACTTTATTTACTTTATTTATAACAAATAACAACCCTTGCATCCGATTCCATCACATTGGCTCGCTCTGAGCGGTGTCTTATCCCATCAGTGACTTCATCACGTTACTGGGGATGCTGATGTGGGAAAGCCCTGCCCAGAGGAGTGAGGTGGCAGAGCCTGCTAGCGGTGTTTCCCATTTTCCGGTCGGCATTACGTGAGCCGGAGCTGACGGAGGGTTGGGATAGCTGGGGCCGTCACACCATGACCAAAACTGGAAAGGAGAATACCCGGGGGAGGAAAAATAACTGAGCTGAACAGCCACCAAAGACAACAAACAAAAGGCTTTTTTGGGTAAAAAATTGTCTCCCTGGGTCCTGCAGCTTTGGCTGAGCAAAGATTTCAGGGGCTTGGCCCAAAACGCGGTGTTAGCATCCTGTCCCTCCTCAAGGGTGATGGGTAACAGCAAGGTGCGGCGAATACGCCGTTCATTGTCCCATCACGGCTGATCGCGCCTGGCAATCACAATTACTAATGTTACAAGTGGGCTGCAATGGCAGTTATCTCCCAGGGTCATGGTCCGGTTCAGGGAGCTCAGACACCATCAAAATGCCAATTCTGAGCCCTGGGCCTCCCGGGAGATCTCTGCGGGGCTGACATGAAGACATTGCCGGGCTGGAATGAGACCCCCCGTGACCCAGGAGAGATTTACTGCAGCAGGGTTAAAGCTTTCCCAGTGAAATACATGCCAGCAAGGCTCCTTAATGGCAGCAGAGTGTAATTCTGGAGTGGGAAGTGAAATGAAGACACCACAAAGCGGTCGAGGAGCAGAGGAGCAAGAGACTAACGAGGCAGAGCCAGCAGATAAATTCCCGGGGTGGTCACAGGTTGTCGTTTAACCTCTTTATCTGCATTTTCCAGAGGGAAAGGCAGGTGTAATACCTACCTTCAGACCCATTTCGAGCTTCGTGGCCGAGAGGTGTGTACCTAGATAGTTGCTGCTCTGTATGGCCAGAACCTATGTATCCTCCCACACCACTCAGCTCTGCTACACTGGTTGCAACAAATCCCCCAAGGAACCAACTCTTTCCTCACTTACGGTGTTTTACTTTTCTACAAGGACGTTAAAGATTGCCTCTATTCTTGCAGGCTGGAGCACAAGAAGCAAAACTCAGCATCTGGCAAAGTTCACTTGGCTGGTATGATGGGGAGAGGAAAAGGCAAATCCCTCTGCCATAAATAAATAAAGTATGTAAACGAGGGTTTCTGATACATTTTGTTGTGTCACTTGCTGCTATTCATGATGGTATGTTAATCCCAATGAACTTTATACRGCTGTAATACAGCCGCTGTGTCCTCCCCTCTCTCCTATGAATACCAATTACGCGGAAGCGTTAGCTAAATGTACCATCAAAGTAAAGGTTTCTGGTAGCAGGTCATTTTCTCTCCCTACCAGATTGCCTTGTAGTTCACAGCGCAATGCAAATATTGGTTGCACGCGTTGGACTGGGTAGATAATACTGTTTCTACCTACAAAGAAAACTTCTGTCCCAGTTGCCGAAGTTCATCCTAATACGACAATTGATCTGCTTCGCAAAGTCCTCTGAAGGATTGCTTCAGAAAAACGAGTCTCTCAGGCAGACTTCTTAATTTTTGCATTTCTTCCAGCATCCTCGTCCAGGCCGGAGCCGCTCTGCTCTGCGTACGTGGTGATTCCCACAGCCGCAAAGTGCTGGCGAGCAGCCCAGCCTGGTCCGTGGCCCACCTTGGCCACGTCCATGGCCATCCCCACGGCAGCGTGTCTGGAGGTAGGAAGATCAGCAAGATCTTGCAGGTCTTGTTCATTACCGAGTTTGCTGGAAAGTCACGTCTCTGCACAAAGTAAATTTGTTCTCTGCTCACTGGTTCATCTGAGATTGGTGCAGCCGTGCTTCGCCGTGGGCTCCCCGATAGCTGCGAGTCTGGTACCCAGCCAGGCCGGCTCCCTCACCCAGGCGTTCAGAAATGCAACTGGGAAGCAAGATGCAAAGTGTATTTTAACCATCTTCAGTGTCCTTAGAGCCTGGCATTTGGAGAAGGAACAAAAATCTCTAAAGCTTTGCGGTGAACAGCTAATGTTTAACTGAAGAGCTGCGGCCAGGAAGGGTTAAATGGACGTGGGATACTGCAGAATTGTTCCTTCTGCTTCACTGAACCACTGTTCAGATGAAAAAAAAAAAAAAAGTTAGCTTTTCTCCTGCAAGAATGTAAATGTTGGGTATTTTATCAAGTGATTTCTTCAGCCCTCGAGCCATTCTTCAATTTGAAATGCTAGATTAAAAAAAAAATGCAGGGAAGAGAGAGAAAGAAAGAAAATATTTTCCTCAGCCCAAGAACACTTTGCAGACATTATGGAAAATGTTGCCTGTTTTGTTTCCTCTACTCGCTGAACCAATCTTTTGCATTAGAATCAGCATAGTAGTAAATAAACATGCTTTCTCTAGCCCTGGAGCCATTCCGAGACATCAAATGGTACTTAAGAAATGTTTCTTTCTCCATCACAGAACATTTTAAAAATGTCCACGGCTGAGGGGAGGGAAGATGCTCTCTTGGCTGAAGCATTAGCAGGCTTTCTGCTCTCGCGAAGCTGGGGGAGGCCCTGGGCAAGACACGGAGCTCGGATTTTCTCTTCCGCTTAAGCACTTGGGGAAGAACAGGAGTTTTCCAATGATGCAGCATCTCGCAGCTCCCCGTGGACGTGGTTGGGTTTCCCCTGAAGCTTGGAGAGGCACAGGGGGCTTCCGAAATCCACACCACTGACTCCCATCCCTGCGCTGAGCCTGAGCTCTGCTGGAAAACGTAGCCCGTAAATGAAGGGTCTCGGGGCAATACGAACGACTCGAGTCGCGTCCCCACGTCCTCTGCAAGACGGGGAWGCTCCGACGCGAGCTGTGGTCCCCCAAGGAGGGACATGGGGACGGTGCTGGGATGTTTGCCCCCGGGGAGCAGCGCTGCAGCCCCAGGAGGTGAACGTGGTGGCCCAGCCGGGCACGCCCGGGGCTTCTCCTGCCCCAGGGGAGCTCTGGCAGGAGGTGTTTCACGTATTTGTACTGGAATGAAACTCAGCGGCTCCGCTCTGTCCGGAACGTGGCCAAACGGGCCACCGTTGCCCAATTCCCTTCTCTGCGAAACAGCAAGTGGGTGTCCATGCAGGTGCTGAAGCATTTGTAGCATCATGTTGAGATGCTTCAATGAAAAACAAGGGAGGGGAGCGGGGGACGTCACACTTGCAGGGTAGGACGATTGCTGTATCTCAGAATGCAGTTTTGGGACATATTTCTCATGCATCATTTCTAAAAAAAAAAAAAAAMAATTTTATCTTGCGCAGCAAAGAAAATGTGTTTGTCCTGACCTGACACTGTTTTTTAAAGTGTCAAGTGCTAATGAAATTCCTCAGCCTTGAGCAGTTCTAGGCATCCAGTGTTGATTTTTAAAATATGGGGATATTTTGCTGCAGATTTTTAAGGCAGCCTCGAAATGATAAATGTTCGAGAGTGTGAGAGAAAAGAAACTTCCAGATTCAAAGAAGTTCTGACACAATCTTGCATGCAAAACAGGCAGAAAGAAGCTGATGCTTTAAAGAGGTTTTTTGTTATTCCTTTGAAATTTATTTAGAAGTCGTAGGGCTAACAGTGTGCACTTTAATCATGCAAATAGGTTTGCTGATTTTAATATTTTGGGCTTAGAGAAGCAAGAAAGGAAAATGACTTTTTTTTTTTAGGCTATAGGATGAAATTTGGAATGAAAATTTGCCCACAAGTCTCGAGCAGTCCCACCCCGGATAACTCTGCTTTTGTGTGTAACGCTTAAAAGGCTTTTTACCGCAGGAGAAGGGTATGGAAGAAGAGAGCGGAGCTGGAGGCAGCCCGGGAGGCTGGGCTCAGCTCCAGCCCAGGTCTGCGGAGCTGTGGGTCAGCACAGGTCTCGGTTTGCTGGGGACGTCTTCCTCTGACATGAAACTCTGGGCTGCGAGACCATCAAAAACCAAAACTCCCCTGGGTTTTGCTGGGGATGGGAGCTCTGTGCCCCCGTGGGCTTCCCTCAGTGCTCCCCATGGGCTGGGGGCGTGCAGCATCGCCCGCCAGCCCCTCGGCGGGTGGTGGAGGAGGGCTGCCGGAGCCCTGCAACGCTGCCGGCTCGGGAGCGCTCCCGCGGCCGGGCACCGCCGCCGCCGCCAGACCACAACCGTCTTCTCCTGATCAACTTCAAGGGGTTTAAACCTCCTAAACGGCATCTGTCACCCCGTCCCACCCTGCAGCTCGCTCGGCGCCTCCCTGAGCAGAGCAGCTCCTGCACATGGCGATTGCAAGCAGAATCCCTTGGGATGCAGCCAGTGGGACTCGGTGATGCTCCGTGCCCACGGAGCCGGCCCCTCGCCAACGTGCAAAGTTCAGCACACGCACCGATGTTTGTAAAATCAGGGCCCAAACGAGTAAATGTTTGCAGGACCGAGTGCTGCGATGGCACAGGCAGCCGCAAATGGAAACGAGAAGGCGTAGATGGCAAGATCTCATTAATTACAGAAATAAAACAGGTAAGGGGCTGAAAAACCACTCGGYTGGCTTTCATAAACTGAGGGAGCTGCAGGCGCAGGAGGTAGCTCAGCGGGGCGGGCGGGGAACGCGGACGAGGACATACGGACGTTCCCCAGTGCGATCGTTAAGCGAATCCTGCAGGATTTCCTCTCCACAGGGAACCGCCGGAGCCCGGAGCCCACGGCGTTGCCCACGGACCAGCCCCACCACAGCGCGGGACGGACTGCACGGTGTTTGGGACGTCTCCAAGAAAGATCCCTCACGATCCCCAGATCCCAYGGTCCGGGTGTCAGACGAGGGTTGGAAGCAGGTGAGCGGCGAGGGAGCAGAAGCAACGGATGGCACAAGCCCAGAAGGGGTCTGGTGCCCGCCGCGGCCCCCCTGGGCCGGGCCGTGTGCCTGGGCTGAGTTTTCGCGTCATCGTTGGGTGCTGCGCAGCAGGATATACAACCGCGAGAGGTTTGTTTGGAATGGGAAAATCTCCCTTGGTTTTTCTTCTGTTTCCTTCTTTAATGAATATTCCGAATGAACCTTTGAGAGAGGAGGGTAAAAACGTCATTTATTGACAGGGGGCGTTTGAAAAGCCCCGCGACACAGCTGCCAGGCAAAGCCATTCACCATTGCGGGCAAGATCCTGAAATTACCTAAATTTGGGGCGAAAGCCCTTGGGCTGGGACCCCCTGAGAAGGTAGACACGCGTTCAGCAGCGCACGTCCCGCGGCGACTCGGCGGCACCTGCGTAGCCATCGCGTCCCGCCCTGTGCAGCCCGCCTGCGGCCGAAGCCTCGGCTCGGGGCAGGGCGGGCAGCGCCGGGGGAAGGTGGACGGGCGCGGGCTGAGCCGGGCAGGGTGCCCACCGCTGCTGCAGCCCCCGCAGCAGCGTGGGCAGGGAGGTGGGCTGGGACCCTGGGGGGGCTCCGCTCGCTCCCGTTGACATCCTATAGGAAATAAAGAAAATAAAATAAATCCGGTTTTATTTTTTATTTATAAACGGTTTTTATTTATTAGTATTTTTAAAAAATGAAATAAAAAATGAAATAATACAATAAAATAATAAGGCAGTTGGCAGTTGGACTAGATGATCATTGTAGGTCCCTTCCAACTGAACTATTCTATTGTATTCCATTAAAAAATGAAATAAAATAAAACAAAACAAAACAATGAAACAAAAAATTGAAATAATAAAATGAAACAACAACAAAAAAGAAACAAAAAAGAAATAATCGAATGAAAAAATGAAAAGAAAGTAATAAAGAAAATAAGTAAAAATAAATTAAAAAGTAAATAAAGATAAATAAAAATAATAAAATTAAAGGAAAAAAAAACATGAAATAAAAAATAATAAAGTGAAAAAGAAAGAAAAACAAAAGAAAAAAGAAATAAAACGCGAAATAATAAAACTAAGTAAAACATAAACCAATAAAATGAAATAAAA
>JAYKAV010003099.1:1255244-1304487 GCA_035582835.1 Phoebastria nigripes | reverse complement strand
CCCCCCCCGCCCGTGGGAAGCGGGGTTTGGGGATGAATTGGGTTAGTTCCTGCTGTGTTTTCAAGTCTTGCACAAATGTGGAAAATCGGGTTATTATTAGAAATACCTTTCTGAAGAGGCTGCGGTGCTGGCTGGATATTTCATTTTTTTCATGGTTAAATGCAGACGCAGGCTCATACTTCCTCTCCCAGGGGAGGAAAACGCTGTGAAAGGGGAGATATTAAAAAACAAAACCCGGCCGAACGCCTCAATTCGGAGTTGAGGAGCGATCCCTGAGGTCGTTGGGGTGCTGCGGCGGGGGCTTGGTGTGGGACGGGCGGCTGCGCCCCCCATCCCGGCGCGTGAGACCCGTCTGTCGGCGAGGGGCAGGGTGTTAATCCGCTTGTTGGTGCCTGAGCGGGGAAAAATTGGGATAGGTGGTTGGGTTTTTATTGGGTAAGCGCCTTCCCGAGCGCCGGCACGTTCCCCTGCCTGCTGCAGTCTGCAGCCTGCTGTAGTTAAAGTGCGTTTGCTGTGCTCAAGGACTTCTCCAAACATCTTCCCTGCTGTAGGAAAATAAAACGACAGCAGTACATCGCGTGCTGCGCTCCGCCGGGCTCACCCGTACCGACCAACGGCAAAGTGCAGGATCACTTCCAGCCAAGTCTCCATTACCCGCTGGGTCGTTAATTTGAATATTCACTTTTTTCCGCCTTTCAGGAGGCATTTGCGAGGCTGCGGGCAGCTTGATGTGCTTCGTGCCTGCCAAATGTTTGCCTCGCGCCCCACGTAATTGAGGGGCTGGCGTGCCGGTTTACCTTCTCCAGCTGAAATATTAAACAGTAGGAGAACTTGAAATCGGTAAACAAACCGGAATGATTGCTGCCCTCTCGGTGGCACATTGGCTTCTCGGCAGTGATAGCCCCGGCGGGTCCGGGGCGGCTCCGGCAGCGGCTGCGCAAACCCCGCGGGGTCCCTGGTGCTCGCCGGGTGCCGGGGGGCCGAGAGAACCGGTCCTGCTCAAAAGCGCGGCGTTCCAGCACAGCTAAACCCCCATTACCTGCCTTACTCATAGCCTGCTATTAAATAAAACCCTTCAACTAATAAGAATAAAGCTGAGCCTTTCCTTATTAGCTGAATTGATGTTGTTTGCCCAGCCTAGGACAGTAAGTCCRTGACCTCAAGGTGTGGATAATGGAGGTAATAACAGTTTGATCTGAAGTCAGCAGCAAATATAAAATAATTAGGGATCTTCTCCTTCTCCTGAGAATAAATGTCCTTCCACAGCTGTAACTACTGGGGGTTTGGGGCTTTTCCTCCTCTAGAGGCCTTATAATTAAGGCTTCATGGGAGAAAAGTGGTRATATTTGAACGTTGATGGGTGGGGATGGATTTCTAGAACTTAAATTTGTCAAGGAAAGCTTCCAAGGCTTGCTGAATAATAGGAGTAGTTGGGTAAAAGTCAGACGTCGGCRAGCGCTTAAGCAGGAGGTCTCCGCGTCGTTTGAAGGGGCCCGCTGGGACGAAACGTGCCATTTGCGCTTTGGCCAGGCTGCGCGCTTGCGCAGGGCAGCGCTCCCCCGAACACCTTCGGTTCCCAGCCTCGGACCCCCTTCCCTGGGGGCTCACCCTTCGGGCCAGACCGCACTTTCTCCGCTGGCGCAGAACCGGTCCCTGGGGAAATTCTCCCTTTCCGCCCCTCCTGCCCGAGCTCCGGCCTGGGCCGCGCCATCGGGAGCGCTCGGAGCGCTCGCCACGGTCCGGAGCTGCCGGCACCGGTTGGTTTTGGTTGTTCAGGTCTCCTCAAGGTTTTCCCAGAGCCCTCCTTTGTTCCTAGAAGATGGACACCTTTAGATAAGATGCGTGCGTTGATGCTCTGTCTTGTTATTTTGGAAGCGATGTTTTCAGTGCCCTCTTGTAACGTGGAAGCCTTTTCCCTCCCCCAGCCGTGACTCCCTGCTTTCCCGAGGGAGTCTCCTTGGATTTGGGGCGGGGGGGCAGGTTTCGCTTCCTCTCAACGGGTGCGGGCGACAGGTCAGCATCCCCGCGGGCATCACCGATGTGCTGCCCGTCCGGGGAGGTGTAGAGCATCCTTACTGCTAGTGAGTCCAGAAAAGAAAAATCCCCTCTCCTTGAACTTGAAGGAGCCTGCCTGTCAAGTCCAGGTAAGTCCTTCCCAGACTAGGTTTTGGTTCAAATCCCAAGCCGCGGTGCCAGGAGGTGCGAGGCGGCTTTGCGGCATTGCCGGTCGGCACTCGGGGACGAAGCGCCCAGAAGTCTCCTGCGAGAGCCCGTTCGACTCGGTGAGATTTGGGTTTGCTTTAGAGAAACCGCCAGACTGGCGTGTGCTTACCCGGCTGGGGATGCAAACCATCTCGCCTCGGAATGGAAATATTTATTTTAGACTGTCTTCTTATAAAGTCTGATTCCCCTGCCAGGCCTTCGGGAGGCTCGCGCCGGGCTGCGGAGCTCTGCGGGGATGTGCTGTACCTGCGAGCTGGCTTTATTGACGTACTCGTACTTAGACTGGTACGCGGCTCTGGGGCGCGTGGGGAAGGGTGGCGTGGATTGGGGATAAAGACAGCGAAACCACCTGCGACAGGGCGATGTGACGCCGCTCTCGCTTTGCTCTGTACAGTGCCTGGGTTTAAAAATACCCAGGCCTGACAAAATGGGGTTAGAAGGAGGCTACAGCCACGGGTTTGAATTTTCCCAGGTTTTCTGAGCCAGCCGGCTTTTTAGGTGGGGAAATCGGGTGGGCTGTGCTGGGTTGAAAGGAACAGGTCCTGGAGAGCTCCGGGGATGCTGAGGAGCGGGGCGGGGGGGCTGCACTTTAGTTGCTTTTTTTTTTTTTTCCCCCCCTACATTTCTTTGAGTTTAGTTGAATGCAATGAAAGAAATAAAATACAGGCATTCAGCTGGAGGAAATTAAACTGAATTGTAAGTTCCCTGCCATACTTAATGGCCAGAGAGAGCATTGTATCTTGCTGCAATTAGCCTTCCAATCGAGCCCGAGCCCGTGTTTGCCGTCTGAAGAGCAGCCTCCCAGCCCATCTATTCTTCGTCTGGGGAAGTGGAAGCAGACCCGGTAGCCTTCAGCACCCAGCTGGGATGGGCACACCTAAAAGGGGTGTTGTATGGGCTTGGTTTGGTGGTTTTTTTGGTTTGGTTTTTTTTTTTTTTTTTTTTTTTTTCAAATCAAGCCTGTAGAGCAATTGAGAAATCGGTGAAGCATGCTTAAAAGAGGGTGAGGCTGTTGGTTTTCTCTACCTGACTTTATTTGCGAAGTGACAGGAATTTTGACAGGCTTTGTGTCTTTTTTAGCAAATCAAGTGTCATGCCAGGTTTGCCTGTGGATGAGATCATTTGCAAAATATGTTTCCCAGCTTGCTTCAGGCATAATTCATTGTGTCAACTGCAATTGCTCATTTGCTAGGAACTGTGATTCATTAGCGTGTTGTTTTTTTTTTTTTTAAGTTCAACTTGTTTTTGAGCAAATGTTTGGAGGCAGAACAGAAATTTAAAAAAATATTAAATCTCACAGTCTTTGCATCCATAAATGCTGCTGTTAAGGGAAAACTTGCTAAAATGCCGCGATCCCAGGGAGGGAGCCGCAATCCCTGGGCGGGCTCCGCTGTGCAGGATTGCGCTCGTTTTTTGTCATGTGGTTACTCCTAAATGGGGATGGAGGTAATAAAAATCGGACTGCTGGGACGGAGCCTGCCACGTAGAGCCCTGGATGATGGAAGGAGCGTGCGGAGCTTCCTCCTTCTTTTCCCTGGCGGGGGGTTTCAGCCTGCGGAAGGTACCACACTCTTCCTCATCCCCGGAGTCGGCTGGGGCGGAGGCTGCCCTGCGGATGGACTGACGGACGGGCGAGGGCAGGAAGGATGGGGGGCTGCTGGTATTTGCAGCCGGTGCACGACACCAGCTCTTCCTCTGAGCTCCTTGCCAGAGGAGCGTTGGGGCCGGTGGTGACGAGAGCAATTATTTGTTTGGTGCGGTAACCGAGACCCCCCCGAAAGCTCGCGGCTCAATGGGATAAAATGAAGATAAATAGCACTTGGCATGCGTTTGTGCTGTATGTGTTCCCGGGGCTGTTCACAGACATCGCAGTTTGGCTTCAGTCTTTTTAGAGGTCCTCACATCAGACTTTTTAAAAAAAAAAAATTTGCATGTCAAGTACATTTTTGTGTTCCATTTCCTATGAAGGCAAATATTTCAGTGCATTTTTTCCCTTAGGTGGGTGGATGGGGGGGCAGAAATCACTGCTACTGCTTTGGCAGCCACAAACTGCCCTCCGGTAACAAACCGGGGTGTGTGGGCTGAATAAATTGATATACTTTTCACAAGAAGATTGATTTTCTTTTTTTTAAAACTTCCAAGTGATTATGAACTGTACATTTAAACATAAGTAACTTGACAGAGTTTTTTTTTCCCCCACGCAACAATTCTCTATAAAGTACTCTTCAAATGTTTTTATTTGTGTATTCTCTCTCTTTTTCTCCCAATTTAAGATTTTTAAAAGCCAAAATTGGGAAAGGGGGAGAGAGAGCATAGTAACGCGGGGAGTCTGCTGACTTCTGGCTCGCCGGCGCCGTGCCCAAGCGCTGCCGGTTTGCTTCGGCGGCCAGTGCCAGGAGCGAAGGGCAGCGGAGCGTGAGGGGAGGGCGGTGACTCCATCAGAGTGACCATATATAGTCACTGGGACGAGATTAAATACTTCACCTCCCGGTGTCATCCCCACAGCAATAAAGCCAGTATCAGGATCTATTAATCACTTGCAAAAACAGGAGAAGAAAAATCCTCTTTTCTTTGCAGCATCTCATTTGTAGCAATCAGGGCTCTTCTGGATCTATCGATTTGGGGAGAGGAGCCAGATGTTTTTCATCCCTGGGTGTCTGGAGACCGAATTTCGGCAGCACGGTGAAGAATAGCATGTGCGAAGAATTGCAAGTTAAATATGACCGAGCTTGTGCTTACTCAGGCTCGTGGGCTCGGTGGCAGAGCGGTTGTGTGGAAAGGGTCCTGTGTTCGGGTGCCAGCGCTGGCTCGGCTCCACGCGTGCGTTCCTATCATGATATCCACTGGGGAAGCATATGGCAGCCTYGGTTATATATATATATTGTGTGGGGGTGCATGTTTTACATGCCAGTTCTCTCTGTCATAGGACAAACATTTATGCTCCGATTATATGAAGTATTAGGAAAACAAGGGTTAGGCTTGGAAACAACATAATTCCTTGCAGAGATGCTGTAGAAGGCACTGTTTAGTGATGACACTGCAAAGGAGTGATAATGTTTCGGTGCTCAGTGCTTCCCAGGGCGCTAAGCTTTGAAGGGATTATGCTGCATAGAGGTGTAGCATGCAGGTGTATAAATAAAGGCTTGGCATTTCAAGGGGTGCCATGCAGAAGTCAGTGGCCTGGTGCCCGAAAGACGTGGGGAGTGAGGTTTTATAGATTTGAAGG
The DNA here is from genome assembly GCA_035582835.1 of Phoebastria nigripes. Lineage (NCBI taxonomy): Eukaryota > Metazoa > Chordata > Aves > Procellariiformes > Diomedeidae > Phoebastria > Phoebastria nigripes. The sequence goes on along the minus strand of JAYKAV010003099.1, from coordinate 1,299,038 downwards.
TGGTTAAAATGACTCGATTTCCAAGGGAAGAAGCCGATGGGCCTGGCCAGCGTCGGGTGGGAGACCTCCAGCGTCGGGTGGGAGACCTCCAGCGGGACGGGACGTGCCTGAGTGCCCTGGTGCACCTCGGACCCCTCCTGGGGAAAGGCTTTTCTCTTGGATGCGAAGCTCGTGGCTGAGATCCTGCTGGAATCCCCACAAACAGGGGTAACCCCTCCTGGTAGGTGCTCCTTCACTGGAAACCTGCCTCAGTGCTGCACCGGCTGTAGCGACCTTCACAGGACTAAATCGGAGTAGGATAATGTGCTTTTTGGTTATGTTCTGTTATAGTTATGGTTGGAATCACACTCTCATTGCAAACTCAGGGTTTTATGATTTGCTAACGATTGTATGGAGGGTCTATATCACTCTGACTAGATCTTCCCCCTTCTAACAAGTTCTGATGGACTGCGAAGTAAAATGCTGCGGTTTCTGCACCGCTCCTATAGCTGCAGCCCAGCCTCACAGGCGGGTGAAAGTAACTGCATCGCTCAGTCACTCATTTCTACAAAGCAAAGTTGTTTGAAACTTCATCTGTCTGCCCTGCAATTATCTTCTCCTTTTGTGCATCCCTCCGTTTATACATGCTAACATCATCAATACATGCCCGTGCTTAATGAAACGTTACTGCTTAGGTTTAATTGTCTTCTAATTAAGAAGTAAAATAAAATTTTGCATGGTGGTTGTTACTGCATCCTTCACGTCTGGGAATGCTGCTGTGGCCACGGTACCTGAGTCTGCAGAGCGGCGGCAGCAACGTCGGTGCCGTTCGATAAAGAGGGTGATGGACAACGGCAGCACCAGAAGCCTCCTCTGAATCTGCTGCTCCGGTGTATCACTGTGATTAAATTAGATGAATTGCTAGGTTTAAAGCATACTTTTCTGGTAAATCTATGCATGCATTTGGTAACGCTGCCTGGGTCATTGCTTTAGCACAACCCCGCCAGAAGACACGTATCTGGGGTCGTGCTGAATGTCTGGGGAAGGCAAAGACAGGGCATGCAACTGTAGTGCTGAATTTTTGACTCTTGTCTGAGTACAATTCCTACTCTTAATGCATCATTAACAGGCTTTTCTGCATTTCATTCAGTTCCCATTACAGCACTCGGTTCCGTCTGTTAATTTTGGTATGTTGATATTTTTGTTGTCAGCAGTTTTTTCTTTTTTGAAGCATATAAAACCGTTAGTGTGAAAGAAGATTAAAAAGATACATTACAATTAAAATGTTAATGAAATCGGCATCATACAACTTTTGAAACCATTTAGGCATTAATCTTTCTTGGTCTTACGTCCATTAACTCGGGCGATTCTTATTCTACACTGACCCCTGCTGAGAGAGTCGTGCTATAATTGGATTTTAAAAACTGGGGGGAAGAAAAGGAGGGAAAGAGAAAAGCCTTTTAAAAAAGAAGAAGTTGGGAGGCTTGCGTTAGCTTTCTGCGTGGGTGTCCATGGAAATGAAGCCGACGGAAAACAACCTCATAGCTCCATCGCTCCCCTGCCTGCATCCGGGCTCGGCTCCTCCGCGGCGGCTTGCTGTCACCGTGACCTTGGGCAGGACGCGAGCACCACGCTGCCGGTCGGCTGGCCCGAGTGAAACGTGAGAAGGGCCGTAGCGGGATGGTGGGAAGCCTTTTTAAGGCCCTTGGAAGAAGGGAATGGGAGAACAGCAAGTAATCATTTGCCGTTACTGCTTCAGCTTTCCCCCGTTCCTCCAAAATAGTATTTCTACAGATTAACCGGGTTTGGGTTTTTTTAGAATAGTTYTTTTGCTGCTTACACAATATTTGGATGGGGGCCAGCCCCCCCCTCCCCCTCCAGCCTGCGGGGTAGGCGAAAGAGGAGGATTGACTAATTCACAGGCTGTGTAGTGAATCGAACAACGGGACTTTTTGACTCGTCAGACAGCTCCCAGGATCCGTGCCACGGCTCCGTCAGGGCCATGGGCTGCGCTCGGCCGCTCCAGCCTCGCCAAGCCTCCGGCCCGTCCAGAACACTCTGTGCCGGTCGGCTCGAGGCTTAGGCTCGCTTGGCTTCTGGACACCTTCTCCAGAGCTTTGCCCCGTGCTGTCCAAGAGCTTCGCATCTCCCGCACCTCCGGTGGGATGCTGGAGAAGTTGGGAAGGGCAGGTCCTTTAGTGAAGAACGCAGCTGTCCTTCCCAGCATCGGGAGGGGGCATGGACTGGTTAGCAGGGTGGGTGTGCTGCTAACGAGGCAGTGACGCAGCTCCTGAGTGGATGAGCTGTGCAGGCGAAGGATGAGCACATCCCGACGAGGGAGTTGGAGTGGAGTACCAGCCCAGCTTGCGTTTATGCTGCAAGCGTGAATTAAAAAAAAAAAAAAAAAGTCCCTTGAATTCCCAAGTAGGACCCTTATCCTACTAGTGGCATTTCTAAATTGAACTTTATCAAAAAAAAAAAAAAAAAAAAGCTAAATAGAAATTTGAAAGTTGCAGAGCTGTCATCTTCCAGCTGCTCCGCTCTCCTCCGAGCTCGCCGTGCCGCCGCTCGGTGCTTTACTGCGCAGGCACACGAGCGAGGGAGTGGATGCTGGCGTGTTGGCCAGGAGGCCCGCTTGAGCTGAAATATCTGCAGGGGTTGGGAGAAAATGATGGCAGTTTCTTGGGGCTGGGTTCATGCCTTGTGAAGCGAGCCGTGAAGCACAGAGCGTGCTGCTGGCACCTCATCACAGGGACTCGGATGTTGGACGGCCGGGGTGATGGAGGCGCTTACTTGGAGCTCTGAACGAGCTATTCACACACAGCAGAGGCTGGGGTTTAATTGTTTTATTCCCTTTTTATGTGGGTAAAAAAATAATTTATACTGCTGTTGTTTTGTGCCAAGCGTTTAGGCATCGTGTGAATTTATAACCTGAGAGAATTTGGGACGAGGATCCCAAATAATCTTATTTGTCAGGAATGGGGGAGACCTCGCTGCAGTGCGACCCATCCGTGTCCCAGCTCTGCTGGTCGGATGAACTGGGGATGTGTTGCTGGCACAGGTGTACCCCCGGGTGCCGTTTTGTGCCCGTGGGTGAAACCCACGGCGTTTATGCCAGTCAGGTTAAACTGCCTTTGGGGATGGGAARGGAAATCACCCCACCAGAGCGACGAAGAGACCGGCAGAATATCCTGGGGTGTTCGACCTCCGTCTCTGCCTTGCCATCCTACGGTCCCATGGGGATCCGGCACGAGGAGGGAATTCCCAAGGGCTGGGGGCTCCCGAGGGGCACCTGCAAGTCTGGTCCAGAAGCCCTCCGAGATACAGCCAGGTGACGACCACCACAGAGGCGACCACCCGGGATGGAGATGGGAGCTGCAGCATCTGTGTTGCACACTCCTTTTCCTGCACGGGCATTGAGGCTTCCCGTGCTCTTCCATCTTTCAGCATGGTGACAGACATGCGGGCAGAGAACAAAGAAATTACTGTTTGAAATTCCTGGCTTATTTTATTGATGTGTGCTGGCAGTTGCAGGCCAAGGAAGAGGGAGCAAAACAAAGCAACCCCAAACATTCTCAGTGCGTGTTTCTGGCCCGGCAYGCAGGTGGGATTTCTAGCAAGGTGAATTTCCGTGTTGCAGACTGAGCAAGAAGCACACCAGAATCAATATCCGAGTAGTCCAATAAAATCTGTGGGAATTTCATTTCAAGTCATTTCTAGCAATCTAATAACTGGTCTTTCAGACGACTGTTGGGTGTTTTGTTTTTTCTTTTTTTTTGGTTGGTGTTTTTCATTGTGCAACTGTAAAAATGTAGATTGAGCCCAGTGTACACATAGTGCTTTGGTTTTGCAGAGTAAGTGTCGAGCCCAAGGCTGGTTTACCCTGGAGTCGGGCAGCGAGGGCTGGAGACCCCGTGTTGCCAGCTGGGGTGGCTTGGCTCTGGGTGGGTTTTCAGATGCACTAATGGTGGCAACGCTTCTGCTTCCAGATTGCAATGCAGATTTCAGCACAAAGCAGCTTTTATACCCTTGCACGGCGTGGTTAAGATTTCTAGCCCTGTGTCCTTAAAGATTCATGAACCAGTTTGGGGAAGGGCCCGTAACGCGCTGTCCCGTTCCGCTCCCCAGCGGGTACCAGCCTGGAGAGGAGCGCGGGAGCCGGGCGCATCTCGAGCTGTTGCCTTCTCAGAGCCCGTCACGGTTGTGGGTGAGGTCGGTTGGTGTCCTGCTGTCAGTAATACCTGTGTTAGTGTCTGTCCCTCCCTCTGGGCTTACGCAGGTCCCCACTGGAGACCCTTCTCAGCTGTAGGCTTGGACAAGTGCCTGTGCGTTTCCTTGGGAGGCGGTGGGTGCTTCTGCAGAGAGCAGCTGGAGGTACCCGAGCCACTTGGTATCTTCCTGAATATTTTTACAATCCAATTTAGGAAGTTTCCTCATTTATCTTCCCCTTAAGATCCCAAACCGGCTGTTGTCTTGTTTGTGAGTGGCCTTAGGGGAGGTGTATCCTCCAGTACTTGCTGACTGATCTGGATTCGGCACGAGAAACGACGCAGAAGGGAGGACTTAACTTTTTGCTCTTTGGAAGGGAGCTGAGGCTGGGGCGGTGGGACAGGAGGGCAGTGCAGCTTGGAGGGGGTGGAGGACCAAGTGATGAAATCACTGCGTGTCCTCGGAGGCAGCAGTCGCGTGCACGGCAGGGCTTGGAGCTGAGCAGTCCTGGCAGCGCTCGCACTGCATGGATAGGTTTTTTTCTGCAGATAGCCCAGAGCTGTTTGGTTTTTACTGAGGCTCGCAGATCTTACTGACACCACTAATTATTTTTTTTACCAAACTCCAATAGATACTTTCAGAAAGATCCAGTCTGTGCTCGCCCCAGCGCTGCTGGGCCGGCCAGCCCCTGCAGAAGGGCTTGACGGCAGGGAGCTGCTGCCCCATGGCAGCTCCTGCCTGAGAGATGAGAGAAGATCTCCTGCAGGCTCTCAGAGATCACCTGCCTGGCACCGTGATGAGCTCCGGGCAGACCTCGCTCACGGTCTGCATCCAGAGCAGAGCCTGCAGTCTGAGCGTGTCTGGCTCAGGCCCTGCACCCCCCACGGCTCGGCAGAGCATCGAGCATTATTTTTTTTCTGCTTGGCCACCAACAAAATACAGAGGACCACTACAGTGGTACGTGTGTCCACCGGCAATGTCCACAGTGCATCATGTTGCTTTTTAAGTGATTTTAAAGAACAAAAATATTCCAGTGGCCTTTACTACTGTTTTGTAAGGTTTTATATAGTGAAAGTCATGATTTTATACCACCTTGAAAAACAAATGCAGCCCTCGCACCTCCAAACTGGTATTTCCCCCCCAGATTCTATTGCAGTTCTATTGCAATATATTTATAAAGCAACACAAATTAATGCCGAGTGCCAGCCCAACAGGAGCCCTGCTCTCGTAGCCTCCCTCGACTGTGCAGCACGGACACGTGCTGTTGAAATGACTCGGACGTCTCGCTGTCAGACAGCCGGTGAGCTGGCTGTCCGCTCCCCACCCTCCAGCCTGCTCCTAACCTCCTCCTCTGTGTCTCAGAAATGTTATGTAAAATGCAACGTGCAGCATTAGCAATAGAAATATTTGGTTCAGGCGGTTCACGAGGCGGTTCCCACACCCTTGTGATCTCCCGAGCGCACATGCCGATGGCTGCGGTGTTTGCTGGGACTTCGGAGAAGCTTTCCCTCTTGGTGTCCAGGTGATGGCTGTCAGGCACGCAGGAGGTGGGTAGGGGGCATATGGATTGCACTTGGTGGTACCACCCACCGGTACGGATGGATATGTCAGTTTGGGGAAGGAAGGGAGAGATTTGCTTGCAATTTTTGGAAAAAAMCAAGTTCCCAATGCTGCTTGCATTGCTCGGTGTCCCTGAGCGGTCAGGGGCTTCACCCCAGGACCCACCATGCTGCAGCATCATGAAGAAGGATCAGTTTTGATCTGGTACTTGGAGAGGTGGGCAAATTCATGCCCATGCTGCTGTTCACGGAGACTCTTCTGCAGGTTTGCTGGAGACACAGCTGGATGTGGCCGGAGGTGTTGGTGGCTTTGTGCGCGGGGTGGCCGCCTCTTCATGGGCTTTCTGTGTGACTGCATCCCCTGCGAGCCGGTGGCCAGGCTTCCTCGCCACAGTCATAGCTCGCATCTCCTCAAACAGAGTCAGCTGATTTTAAATCTCCTCATTAAAGAGTTGTAATGAATTCTGTGCCCAGTACCAGGTCTGCGGTGTCCAGCAGCTGCTCTGCGCCCTGACCCCGTACCGCCGTTCGGTGTGTGCCGTGGCCGCAGGCACGGTCTGCCCTGGAGCACGAGAGCCTGGGGCAGCCGCTGATTTTCCCTTCTTCCAGTGTTGCATCCATCGCTGGTTTTCATTTCGGTCACCATTACACGAGTTTTGGAGCTGCAGAGGGGCCTGGTGCCCCGACGGCAGCACAGAGACGAGGACGCTGCCGGTGGGTTCAGCGTGGGTGTTTCTGGTGGTGAGAGGGCAAGGCGTTTGCAAACCCATTCGAGGAAGCCTGCGATGAGGTGTAGCAAAGGGACTGCTTGAAACTCATTAAAAGGTATGAAAAGGAGAGGATGGGATGGAGTGGAGGATTAGCCTGGGCTGCTTCCAGACCTGACAATACCCTGCAGAAGCATCTGGTCCCGCCGTGTGCTGAACAGGAGGGTTTGTACTCACAGTGCCAGAGCATCTGTAGGTACAGCCTGCTGTGTGAAGACTCAATGTGCTGAAGGCCCTGCAAAAACGCCTGAGCGTGTACACGGGCTAACGACACTGCGACAGCCAGCGCCACCAAGAGATGAGCGTCTGCGAAAATGCTCCCCTAAACACTTCCTAGCCGGTCTGTGGTCTGAGAACTTACCCTGGTTGTTCTTCTCCTGCCTGTCGCTGAACGTGGTTGGACAAAGTCRGCAAGTTACCAAAACTTGTAGGGGAGAGGAAGGATCACAGGTCTCTGTCGCGATTTCTATACTGAGTGCAGCAGTTGAGCAGACGCAACTGCCTTGCCGAGCTCACTCTGACATGCAAGAGGCTATTTTCTCCGTGCCTTGACTGCACAGATCTGGTATTTGAATTTCAGACTTAGTTTTGTAGGTGGGAAAAAAACCACCCACCCTCAGTGCTGAATGACGCCCTGTTGTATATGTTAGAGACGTGGGTAGCGCTAGCTGGACTATATGTACGTTCCTCTGCGGTCCTGAGGATGCCATGGGCAGAGGCTGGGGACACTTGCCTTCTGGGGCACATACCGGCGTTGGCACCGCGCGGCAGTGCTCGCGGGAGCACAGCCTACGCCGTGGATCCTGCCTCATGCTTTCCTCCAAAACTGAGACCGTTACATCATTTGTATGATATTGGTCTGAAAGCGTTGTCTTTGCTTCATTGAAGTGTATGGCTCCTGTATTTTACTGCCTTGTGCAAGGGCTGTCCCAAGGACCTCTCTGAGTTCCTTTTGCAGTTTTATTTTGGTTCAGGGAAAGTTAGCTCAGGTTTAAACCACTTGGTTGTGGTTGTTAAGTTCTTAGTGACATATTAAGCATTTAATATCCAAGTGCATTAGCTTCCCACCCACATCCCCTGTTTGAGATGGGTTGAGGGAAATAGTCGGTGCCCACACCTAATAGGATGCTGCTCGGCATGCCTGTATAAATGGCTTCCTCCTGGACCTCTTCGTCTTGTGTTTAGTTCCTGACCTAATTAGGCATGAAYGATGGCGTTAGCGGAGATCTTGTGACTGCACCAGACAACACCTAATCCCTCGGAGAGATTTCGGGAAGATTGCTGGCTGCCGGAGGGGACACCTTCTCRCGCGGCGGGGGCATGGCAGTGGTGGCACGGTCTTCATTCCCAGTGCGCCGTAAATGGCTCTGCAGCCAACCGGGCAAAAGAAGAAACCCAGATAAACCAGTGTCACCAGTACCTGGTGGCAATTAGGGTATGCCCCGGTGCTGCCACCTCCACTCGGTGTTACCTTGCGGCTCGGCAGCGTGGCACGGCTTGGTGCAAGTACGGACGGGAGAATCCGCCTTAATTGCTGCGGTACGTCTAATTGTATTACATCTTAATTTCTAGGTCCCTGCTTAACTCATGCAGTACATCAGAAGCTCTTGTGAAATGTAATGTGCTGGAGCATCAGCACAGGAAAAAGCTCTGCCTTCTGTGAAGCCAGACTGTTGCAGCGTAATTTGTTTTGTAAGATTTTGAAAGGCAGTGTTGCAATCTGTAACAGTAGAATAGTGGGAAGATGGTCAGGTGGTTCTTGGGACTTCAACAGACAGATTTCATGTCTGTGTGTTTTTGCAACACCTTTCTATAAAGGGAAACATAATTTAAAATATGATTACTTAGTGTTGTAACAGTCTTCTCAAACGTTTTTGCATTATGCAGAGATCATTATCAGAGGCTGATATTAACTTGCAAAGAATATTATGCAAATCATTCTCCTGTTCTTCTAAAAAGAAATTTCCTTCATAATGCAAAGCGTGACAAAAAAAATTGTGCAGAGGCTTTTGGCAAAATTACATTCAGAAGATGTAACAGTTTTTCTGCTTACTAGCACAATCCATTTGTGCCTTTCTACTGGATTTTCTCAACTCAAGCTGATAAAGGATGAATTTTAAAATGAGGGCTGGGTTGGAGGGGAGAATATTGTACCTCATGGGCTCAGGAATAGACAGGGAGGCTTTTCGCATTTAGATCATTGTTTCAAATCCGTACTGAGAGTCACTATGGGCTCTGTTAGTTTTCAGTTATTCATCGCTCTCTGAAGTTGTTTGGTGGTGTGTCTCGTATTTCCAACGGGCAGGGGTGCACAGCGTCGCCGTCACCATGAGCAGCGGCTTGTGGGTACCTGACTTAAATACGCTTAACAGTGTCAGACGCCCCAGGTGTCCAACATCAGGCGTTTATTGCACTGTTAAGGCTCTGCACCGCTGGTACCGGTAAGGCCATCCTGAATGAGGGGCACTGCCTGGGTGATGGGGGGTTGGACCACGGACACCCGCGGTGGGACGGGTGGTCCTGCCCCGAGGCGGTCCAGCCTTGGCATCTTCTTTGGGTTTCTCTGAGCATCAGCACATTCCTGGAGGAGATCCTGGCCCTGGCTGAAGTCAGTGTGGATTTTGCCACTGGCTTCATCCCCCCTCCATATTTTTTTCTTTTTTTTTTTTGAAACTGGTTGTATCAGTTCAGAACTGCCCCTTTCTAATACAGAAACCAGACTGTACTAAAATTGAGGGGATTGTTTTATAGGTATCGGCTGTTCTGCTCTTATTATAGATTGATTGACAAAACCAGACCCTAATAAATATTGTAACCAGCTTAAATGACTAAAATATTTACAGGCTGCGGATCACAGTCGGAGTTGGGAAGGCTCATTCACTGTAGAACCCCATTTTTCAGGCACTGAAGATCATTTTGAAAAACTGTAGCCTTTGTCCTGAATTTTTTTTAGGCATTTCTCAATACAAATGTGATGGAGAAAAGTCAGTAATATTCAGAGATATATATTGAATTATAGCCTCGTAAAATGGCAGAGGGAGTTTTCAMTAGCATGGGAAATTTTCAGACTTTTTTTTGTGTCTGGTTAGATAACTCAATATTTCAAAATCAAACCAAATTAGATAAATAAGCTGGAAGTTGTAGTTAGCATTCGTCAAGCAACTTAGGCTGGATGTTCAGGCATTGACTGACTCCACCTCTAGCTGCAGGGTTTCCCTGTTATGAACGGGTGAATACTAATCCTTGTTTATTCTCTGCTGCAGAGAAATAGATTCATCAGTAGTTTTCGATCTGTAGAAGAAACCCTTGGTGAGAGCCGGGTTGGAGCACCCTGGGCAGGTGGATTTAGCTGTGCGATGTGCACGGCGGTGCTCAGCTGGGTGCCACCGTTTATACCTTGTGCCAACACGAAATACCATATTTCGGTAGCACACAGGAGAACTTTTAATACCCCGAAAGTGGCCCCAGGGTGTGGTTGCGATGTGATAATTACAGCAGTGAGGGATTACAAGAGTCGGCTCTGCTCTGTGGCATCGCCTGGTACCCTGCTCACCCCCGGAAGGGTTGAGCGTGGAGATACAGGCTGGAACCCACTGAATGCACTACTGGGAAAGGACGACTTTTTATTTTTTTAAAGATTGCATGGCAGGATGAATCAAAGTAATGAGGTGTTTTACTCTAAACGTGGTGGCAGAAAGGAATCTTTTTATCTTCTGGGTTTCTTTGTTTCCTGAATGGTTGCTAGCAGAGCAGTGTTAAGCACGTTTCTGCAAATCTCTTTCTGGTATCCTCCTGAAAATGGTGATGCTGCCAAATGAAAATCAAATCTTTAGCTCTAAACTTTCTTTCTTTTGCTCCCAAAGACTCCTCCTTTTAACTGCATTTGCTTATCCCCGAATAGGGGCTGAGGAATGACCAGCAGCCGTCCCGCCGAGAGCCTCTGTCCCTGCAGACCCCGGGGGCGTGCGGCCGGCAGACTTGCAGTGACCGCTCCTTGGCTTGTCCTGGGTGGGCTCCGTCCTCGGAGGTGGGCTGCGCTGCTGGGCTTGCTGTCGTCGGCTCTGCCTGTCCCGCCGTGTGCGTGCCCAGCGCTGGGTTTAACCAGGACAGCAGGGTTATCTCTCACACTGGACAACTGGTTTCTCTTTTCCCACGTTCCCCTCGTATTTCCAGTCAGAAATATATCCGGGAATATTCCCTATGAATGGGGTAGAGTGAATTTTGTTCCCTTGAACTGCTGCAGCAGTTAGGAAATTAAAAAAAAAAACACCCAGCCCTGCGTATAAATAGCTGGGTTTTTTCTTTTTCTTTTGAAAAAGACTGTAAGTGCAAAGATCAGGCGTGCTGTGCGGCAGCGGGCTGAGGTGTGACGCCGGCGTGGAGCTGGGTCGCGTCGAGAGCAGCCCCAGCACCCGGACCCACGGGAGGGTGCCTGGGCGCCCGGTCAGGGCACCCTGTTCCCTTCGCGCGAGTCATACTGCCCTTCGGGAACCTGCCCAGCGAGGGGGCAAAACGCTCAGAAAACTTGCCCGGGTTGAAGAARGACCTCAGAGTCTTTTAAAATACAGTGAAATTTTCTAGACTCTAAATTACTCTTTTTCTAGACTCTAAATTATTCTTTCTGTAGGTAAGCCCAACCTCTGTGAAGGGCTGCAATGTGAAGAAATAGAATTTCTTTGGGTTTTATAGTATTTCTTAGAAGAGCATTCGCATTTGCTAATCATCAAGCTCCTTCCCTTTGTTTTCCCCCCTTTCCCAATTAACCTCGTATTACATGCCTGCGCATATCAACAGTGGCTTTTATCCTCTGCTGCTCTTCACCAGGTTTTATATTCCTACCTGCCTCGCTACCACCACGTTCTTACCAGCGTGCATTTATAAAACCGAAGCAGAGGCCAGCATGATCTTCTGCTGTCTCTGTGTCTGCTGGAGGGAAACTCTTCCCAACAGAGTGCAAATTGCAACTGGCTATGTAAATTATGGGCAAGGGAAAAAAAAAAAAAATTCAAACCTGGTTTAATTTGTGAGTGTATGTCTTGGAAATAACCTGTGCTACGCATTAGTGTAACTTATTCTAACGTGAATTACGGGCTCGCCCTTCTGCAAGCGTGATGCTAGCTCACGGATGCGGAAGCAGATATTACAACCTTGAAGAATCTTGTAGGACATAAAAGTTTTAATTAAAAATCTGGCTTGGTTGAGGGTATTTTGGTTTAGTATGAATGTCTTCATTTCTTTTGAAAAAGAATTAAATGAAACCCTTAGTATTTTTTTTTTTTATTTCTGCATATTTATTCTTGAAGTTGAAGCATTAGAAAATAATTGAGTAAAACAAAATCCACAAGGCTTCAAATTACCTCTAGCTTAATGTTTTATTTAAAAGGTTTGCTAACTGACATTCTTTATAATGAATTGGGTCACGCGGCTCTAAAGAGTGTTGTGGGTTTTCTTTTTTACATTTAAATTTGAGGCTGTTTCCCTCGAAACTTGGGCTCCGCTGCCATGAACCGCCGTACGGTTGTGACTCCCGGGCTCCCCGGCTCGGGGAATCTCGCTCTAATTATTCTCAGTCACACTAGTGCAAATGAATATATCCATGTTTGGAGGATCGAAGCGGTGTTGTCATGGCAATCTCCGTCAGGTCATGAGAAACTCATGGATCCCGTTCGTCGCCTCTCCTGGGAGACCTCTCCTACCTTTGCAAAAACTATGGATTTGGGGGGTTTGGGTAGTAACTTTAAAGCACGATTTTGTAACAATTTGGCTAAAAGGATTCTCTGCTGAATAGCACGCCTGTGTTTCGCTGTGGCTGAGCCAGTGGGAGCGTTGGGAGCACTGGGTGCCCCCAAACAGCCCCTGCCTTTCAGCAGTCGGGGCCGTCGATGCCCGTCGCTGGCCGCACAAATGGCCCTGTTCCGTAGCGGGGAGCGGAGGGTGCCGCGGTGCAGGGGAAGCTGATGGCGGGCGGGGGCTCGTGCCTCACGTGCTGAGCAGTCATCTTCCTCTGGGAGCCGCAGCTCGGCAGATCCCCAGCCGGTGCGTGGAGCAGGCTTGCTCCGGAAGGCGGGATCCGTGGAAACCAGAGGGGCAGCGGAGGGGACCCCTTTGCTGGGCGCTGGTTGATGGTGCTCGGCGTGCTGGGATGGGCTCTGGCCCAGGTTCTGTTGGGAAAGGGTTTGCCTATATGCAGTTCAAAAAACCCAACCAACCAACCAACCCCAAAAAACCCCAAACCAAAAAAAAAAACCCAACCCAAAGCAACTCTGCTTTCTTAATTGCGGGAGGTGATGGCAGCTGGAGCTGTGGCCATAGGAACCCCTCAAAGCTGTCCCTGTCCCCCCGCGTGGCGGRGGGGGGCACCCCGAGTCCGTCCCTTCCCTCCATGTCTGTAGCAGCGCGGGGAGCGATGGTGGTGCGGAGTGCTGCAGTCACTGCGAAGGAATGTGGGCAATGAAATAAATGCGTTGCTGGGCTGTAACTCCCTGGATCGCGCGTCCCGCTCTGCCGCTTGCCGTGCGGCGGGCGGGAGGGGATTCATGTAAAAAATATGTGAACAGTAAACACTGGAAGAAGTGGCAGAGGGATGTTTGCTTAGCCCTGCTTGGGCAGAGCTCTCCTCTCCTAAAAGAGATAATGGCAAAGTCACAGGGTGGTTTTGTCCGGGTTTTGAAAGGTAAGAAATTGGTAACAAAGTGCATCTACGTGGGTGCGCAGCAAGAGGTTTTATAGATGCGAGCGTGAGTCTCTGTGCGTTTGTGAACTTGAAAGGTGCTAAATCTTATATTAGAATTAAAGCTAAATGTTAAAAAAAAGTGTAAAAGTGATCCAAAAAGTTAGTTCATTTTGTTTAATATCATGTATGGAAACCTTTTGCATGTTTGGACTGCAGCAGCAACACCGATGACTTTACAAATATCTCGTGTAGTAGGACAAATGAATTCACTAAAATTGGCATTTAGCAAATCTTGGTTTAGGTGATCCATGTAGTTGGGGGTTTATGGTTTTGTGTTTCTAATTTCTTTTTGTTTTTAAAAAAAACCAAGCAACACAAACAAAACAAAACCAAAACAAAGTCTTATTGATAGAAAGCCATTAAAGCACTTTGATTTGCAACTAAATGCATGTTAAATCTGCAGTTCTTTTGCTAGCCCAAAGAAGTTATACATACATACATACATACACACACACACACCCCCCCCCTTCATTTGAGCCTTTAGACAGGTTTAGTACATACGTATGCAAATTTTTTACATTCAGGTTATTCAGGTTACTTGGTTTGGAAGATCTGATGTTATTTAATGATTGATATCAATATTCTACGAAAAGCTATGAGATCCATATTTAAAATAAAAAAAAAAAAATCTTAAATTTTGTGGGCTATAGAAGAGATGTGACTGCGCCTGTCAGGGTGCTATGTAAGTCTGTTACATTATACGTGTTATCTGCACTTAACTGCTTCTGGTTACTGCGTCTTTCAAGATTTTGAGCCTAGCCAATCTTGTCCTCTCACACCCGACCTGCCCTCACGGATCAGAGGAAGAAAACAGGTTTTCATGGGTTTTTGCACCTTGCAGGTGTGCGGACCGGTTCCCCCTTCCCGTGCAAGGCCTGGCTTGCGGAGCCCCTGCCCTGGGCTGGGTTTGCCCCGGGCCGTGGGGTGCCCTGGCACGGGGGGTCCCGCACACGGCGGGGGACRCCCCGGACCATCACCTCTGCCCCGCGACTTGTCCGCCCGTCGCGGGGCCCGTTTTGACCCGACCTCTAGAACTTTACAAACGTGTCGGGTTAAAGGTTTTTAAATCAGAATTTTAGGTAATTGCTGTAAGTCAAAGAAGGGCTTCCAAGTTTCAAGCGTAGATGTGAGTTGGGTTTAAAAAAACCCAACAAAACACTAAGCAAGTGGAATTTATAATTAAAGGCCTATTTACATTTAAAGGATTATTTTAAACGATCTGGTTTTCTCTCTGCTTTCTGCAGAGGGACGGAGCAGAGGCCGGGCTGAAAACAAAGCTGGTTTTCTCAGCTGACCTTCTGGCACACGGGCTTTCTCATTTACTGCTGCCTCGGCACCCACACGCATGCACACAGGGCTTCAGCCCTTCATCTTGGCACCTATAGTATATCCATTAATACTTCCAGGTCTTCAGGACTTGCTGAGAAGCCCTCTAAACAACTTCTTCTGACCCATTCTGGCTTGTCTACCCAACACCTGCAGCCGTGGCCAGCAAGCTGCTGTCCCCTGTGAGGGGCTCGGTGTGTCCGATGAGGTTAAAAAAGGCACGGTGGAGCCTTTGATGCTGGGAAAGCAATTAACTGCAACTTCTGCAATATTTAACGTTGCTTCAAAACCCTCCAATTACCCCTCACATTGGCTTTTGTCGATCATTTGGTTGACTAACACGTTCCTTTCGGATTTGGTGACAATAACGTGTGAGTAAGCAGAATACCCAAATTTCTGAACGATGGCTCGTGGCAATTTCCTAATTTCCTGAGAGAGGCTTTCATTCCTGTGCCAGAAAGGCTATTTGCTCATACAAAGTTCTTCATTGTAATAGGAAAAAAATCAATTTGATTACTTTCATGTCAGCATGCATGTCTAATGGCTTAGAAGTTATTGCAGCCATAAAATATACAGTATCATTTCTCTCTCACTCTGAAATTTGACAGGATTAATATAGTCAGCATGAAATCTTAGTCATAAAGTCGACCATAAGTGATGGTAAAATTAGCTGCTGAAATCGTCTGCTTATGGAAAGCATCTTCTGTTTTTCCTTCTGGGAAAAAATATCAAGGGGCTGGCGTGCAGATCGGAACAGGAGTTTTCTGCATTTCAGGCTCTAATACAAATATGTCCGTTTCATCTCACCTTCTTCTTAACGAGAGAGATAGCGAGCGCCGTTCAGCTCTGTGATGTCCCGAATAGCCTGGAGTGCAGTTTTACAGCCCGTCCGTCGGCTGGCCGGGCGGTGGAGGCGGTGGTGGGGCTGGGTCTCCTGCCCAGTGCAGCCCCGGATCGTGGCTCTCCCGCATCCCACCCTCCCCTGTAAGTCATTCCCTGTGTCAGCCGAAGCGAGGTACGTTGCAGGGCCTGAAAAGCATCTCCCCCTTCAGAGGTCAGACTTGGGGTTCGAAAGCGGGGGGTTGTGGTGTGGCCCTTTGACGGCGTGTGTCCTTCGGCGGTGTGCGATGCTTGCCTGCCCGAGGGTGGAGTGAGTGATGCACCAGTTTATCTTGTGCAGTGCAAGCCTTGTCATGGCTGAAAAGCTGTTTCTTTCCATGGGTCAGTGCTCCGGTGAGGTTGGAGGGAGGTGAGGTCCAGGTGAGCTGAGCTTTGTCGTGGTCTTCACCCATGGGCTTTAGCAGATGCTCTTCCTGCCGGTGCAGGCAACCCGCTGCCTTCTGGTCGGTGACCTGCTGTCCTCCTCGCACAGTCCCCTTGGGAAGCAGGCTGACCGCCTTCATCAGGGTGGGAGGAATGCCCCGTAGAACACTACCTTGCTCTGAGCTGAGACTGAGAAACCTCTGCTTGAAGCTGAGTTTCCTGCTGCCGAGCGACCGCGCTGGGTGCCAGCGGAGGAGCCCAGCAGATGGCCGGAGCAGCCACTCCGTCCTGCTCATCCGCCTCCAAAACTGCCCTTGGAAGTGGAGATAAAGTGCTGAGGTTAGGCAGGGGGATGTTTGCTGATGTGTAATCCTTCACCAGCCCAGCCTTTGAATTACTTGTTAATGTTTTTGTTTAATGACATCTCGTTCCGGCTGCATTGTGTAAGGTGCCCATAGCTGTTTTTTCTGCTTATGAAGCTGGTTCCAGAAAGAAGTAAGGAGCTGGTATCTTTATTATCAACTTTAAAATTAGACCAAGGGAAGATAGCATCTTGCATCTGGGCATCATTTACCCACCCCATCAGGTCCAAGACCAGGGTTTCGTTGCTAGCTCTTGGCCCGCTTGGCTTTGCAAGGGGAAATTTCTCCTGCCTCTTGAGCAAAAACGTGCAGGGTTTTACTTCTCCAGGGGGGCTCGGGGGTCCCTCCCGTCGTGTCCGGACGCTCCCGCCTCTGCTGGAAGCTGTCGTCCTGCTGGTTTCGCATGTTCTGCCTCCCTTGGCAGCCCGTTGTGAAAAGTTAATATCTGGTCATTGGTTTTGGCTGCTTCTCCAAGGCAACTTCATTCATACGCAGGCTCCTGGTTCATACCGATCCGGACATGCCTAGATGACTAACCCCCGTCTCCTGTTACGCCGTCCCAGAAGAGTTGTTAACTCCTTCGGCCCAGGTAGGTGGTGATACACAGGGAAAGGGCAGACAGAGCGGGTGGATGCCATAAACACCCGGTAAACGCCGACTTGCTCTGTTCCCCCTCCATCCTTTCTGCTTTGGTTTGCTTCCCAGCGCCCCGTCCAGCCTGGAGAGCAAAGAGCTCGTCTCTATTTAGGATCCTTTTCAGTGCAGAAAGGTCTCAGACTGAGTTTGTTTCTCCTGAAATTACCATGCTTTGTTATCCTTTGGTTTGGGCAGAACATTGCCTTTGGGATCTAAACTTACCAAAAAAATTCATTTAAAAAAAAGAACTTGGCTGCACACTAGCGATACACTCTGAAATGCAGCTATAATTTAATTTTGCATTTCATACAAGCTGAGGGGGGATTTTCCTCCAAGGGGCAGGCGATGTGGCGAGACCACTGCATTCCCAGTGTGTGCTGGGGGTCTGTGAGCCCTGCGAGACGGAGCTGTAACAGGTTAAACGTGGAGACACCCGGCATTGCTGCAGCGCCTGCTCCCTCCCTGATGTGCCTATTTCTGTATGGGTTTGTCAGATACAGATTTACAGCCCCCAGAGACTCCTTTTGATTCTCACCAAAAGATGTAGGAAGGAGGAAAATGAGCCAAACTCTGGGGTTTTTTTTTTTTGCTGTTTGTTTCTCTCACGGCAGTGCTGAGAGRTGCCGTTGCACTAGATGATACATCCTTATAATCTGCACCGCTCGCTGGGATGGGTCCCACAGCGCCCGGCGATTCCCCGTCAGGGCGAGTGGCCGGTCCCCAGGAAAGCATCCGACCCCGGGAAGGAGTGGGGCTGGGGGTGGGGCAGGGCAGGTCTAGCTCACACCAGCGCCAAGCAAAGTTTGGCTTAAGCTTGACAAGCATCGCTAGGATGCGATGCTGCGCTCTCCCCTGGGTGCGTTCGAATGCTGACGTGGTCCATGTGTCCGACCTGGATGTCGTGATGCTGCTTTTCTCGGGGTCCTGGAGGTGATTTGGCAGGAGCGTAGGCACAGGTAGGAAAAGCACATCGGGTTTTACTGGTCACGTTCCTGCCCTCCTTGCAGCCTAAGTGGGGTATCGCAGCAGCAATCATGTGTCAAGATAGCCCTGAGGATCGCTAAGATGTACAAACTTGAAACCCTGTTAATTTTTTAACGCCTAATGCATTTTGGGAGATCCGTTATGCTGAAACATCAAGCAGAGAATTAAACACGCTGGGAATATGAACATGCTGTGCCTTGTGACCGTGCCTGAGTGGCTGGACAAGGCTGCTGGCCGCAGCGGTGGTGGTACGCTGTGGAAGAGTTAATTAGAGGAATAGCGGAGAGATTACCCCAAGGACCTGGGGTACAACTCGGTCGGAGACCGTTACCCCGTGCACCACGTCTGAAACCTGCTGTCTCGCCAACCTCCCTCCTCCAGGTGCTGCTTTCCCTTCCTAGAGAAGAAAAACYGCTGTAGGACTGTTTGAAATGTAGCTGCTATAACTCTTAAATTTTAATAAGAGATTACCATTAGTATCAGCCTTATATAATGCACACCTCATTATTGCTTACTCAGAATAATTTCTCAGCCTCCTTATAGAACCTTGGAACTTTATTTGCTGAGTATAAAATATGCAGAAATGCATGAATAGTTTTAAGACTTGGTACCCTAAACTAATACAGCGTGCTTTTTTTTTCTGCACCGTGATTGAAGTCAAATTAACATATTTACCTTCAGTGCTCCCAGGAGTAGCATTAAAAAATTCAAGAGGTGATTCAGAATAGTCTCCGATTTACTGTGTTTAAAGCTGGATTTCATTTCTCAATAAAACCATGCAAACACTTGACTCCCTTTCAGCTTTGCAGCCTCTTTCCTCCCTGTGCAGGTCCTTGGACTTATCAACAGATGGTAGCAGCATTATTACCGCTGCATTCCCAAAAGGAAGCTTTTTATTTTATTTTATTGGTTTTTCAGGATGGGGGAGAAAGCAGGGACAGAGAATAAGGGAGGGAATGAGTTATAACAAATAGCACAGAAGTGTAGCTGCTATTTTAGTCTGAAATAAAGAAAAGTATCAAGCGTGATTTTGTCTTGCTGCCTGCGAGCACTGGTTCACTGTGTAATGTTGGTTACGTTATCGTGCTCTGCCTCGGTTTATCTGTATGTGATAACTGTTTCCTAGGGCAAATCATGAAGCTTAATTTTTGCTATATGTTGACGTCTTCCCAGGAAGAAAAGCTGTGTAAACGCAGGGGTAGGAAATGGAAATGGTTGCTTTATTGCCCAGTGGTTTCTTTATTCTTACCAACGATTACCCAGGAGCTGTCCTGCCTGTGCCGTGATTTATTCCTACAGCTATAGGATGCAGCTCCTACAGCTCGCAGGATTTCAGACCCCACGACAGTCAGGTTCAGGGGTGCAAATTTGTGCCCCGAAGCCCCAGGCTGCTCCACCATCACCTCTGCCGTGGGCTCCTCCGGGGAAGCACCGTCTYTTAAGCATATCAGTGCTGCGGGGAAAGCTTCGACCCTATCGGTTTTCCTGCCCAGGTAATAAATATTCTGGGGAGAGGGTCTATGTAACAAGCCCCGGTACTTGGAGTCGGTACCCTCCGAGTGGAACAACTCTGCCTGAAAATTTTGTTTACCATGGACTAGAGATACTTGCAGCAGCTTTTTTTCCACGCCTGCTCCTAGATTAGGAAGTTATTTCAGCAGATGTTGTTTCCTAAGAAAATGGGCTAATGCTTGGTGGTTAGAACAGTGTGGCAAAAAAGCTTATTTGTGTGAGGTTTTGGCTAATTGCCTTGCAAGTGTTACAGAGCGTTGCAGCAAATTTCCTGGATTTCGCAATCGCGATGGTTCTGGTCTAACTGGCCAGAAAGATTTTCAAAAATACAAAAATAAATGGAAAAATAGAGGCAAATCACTTGCTGTGTTGCTGTAAAAAGCTGAAGGACCTTAAGTCTGGGGTGAAAAGTCTCCAGGTGTCTGAGCAAGTAATTGAGACTCAGGGCTGAACAGATCTCAGAGTTTTATCATCTTTTAATTGATGAAAGATGGATGTGGCTCTGGGGCAGGCCAGAACAAGCCCCTCTTAGAAATAAGAAGTAATTCCCAGGCTAAGACTTTCCCGGGGATAACTGGGATATTTTTCATTCCCAGTTCACGGGAATGGGAATGTCGTTGCAGGGTTGTTGCGCGGGGAGGGGAAGGCTGCCGGTGTGCAAACCACCCTCAGCTCCGAGGGCAGGGACCTCGGGAGGTGGTGGGTCTCAGCTCTGACGTGGAAGCTCCTTCTCAGYATGGAAAGCCCTTGTGGGCCACATTCCCTTGTGTTGTGCTGGGAGGTGAGCGTCCGGGCGCCGCAGGGACCGCCAGCGGTGTGCTTCAGGGACCGTGCTGCTGAGCTGGGCTTGCTCTTTGGGGTCACCCCCGTTCTCACATGCACATGGTGCCCAGCCCCATTGGGGCTTTTTTCCACGCCTGCTCCTATGTTGGCCCATGATGAAGGACCAAGGCTTGTTCTCTGGGTTCCCCAATTTGGGGGTAAGCGAGGTGGCTGCCGCCAGCGCCCCGCGCCCAGCCCTGCCGCTGCCGCCTGCCGCTCTGCACCTCCACCGGCTCCCCGGGAGCAGGGGCACCGCGCTGGCAGGCAGTAAAAAAAGGAGAGGAGATGTATTTCGCGCACTTATGAAATGCATCTGTGGAAGGCACTGGTGCAGGTAAAAACAGAGCCTGGACTGAGAAACGGGGTTGGTTTATGTTCGGTAATACTTGTGCAATGAGTCCTGCTGCTCCGTGCCGTGACGGTCGCGTCGTGTGTCTCGCTAACATAATGCCATCTCGGTGGGGAAAGCTGCCCATTCCCGGTCTCGCCCGCCAGCATCCCAGCCGCCGGCGGCAGGACTGCTCCCCACCGCTGCCTCGGCTCGCAGGCACCGATCCTGCCCAGGACTGATGGAGGTGGAGGCTGCTCTGAGCAAGAAGGACGAGAAGGAGTTTCAATCTGYGCACAGTGAAGCCAGCAAGTCAGTAAGAAAGGCAGGTGCGCAGGAAAATGCAAATCAGGTGCTGCTATTTCTAAGAGCATCGCTGTAAAAAGACTTTTACTGTGTCGAAAAGCGCGATGGCGATGAACTGCAGCTGGTGGGGCTGGAAGGAAACCTGGGGCTCTCACCTGGGCACCTCCGCGCTGCTCGCCCTCGGGATGCTCTAGGGAAGGGTGGCCGCGGTGTCCTCCTTCGGCCGGTCCCACCGTCCTGTGCCACGGAGAAACCCTATTTCTGGGCCAGAGTCCCCGGGGCTGCGTGCCGGCACAGCTGCGGGTCGGGGGCTGGCGGCATCGGCCAACACCTCATCCCCACGCTGCTGGTTAAGTCGCTAATTAGATTCCATCCGAGCAGCAACATAAACCAGGAATAAATGGACTTGGCTTCATAAACTTAGCACTTAAATATTTTCCCAGGCAGGAAAAAAAACATTTGCTTTCCGTGCAAAACATATAAATCTTGGAAAAGTTCCCGAAGTTGCGTGTTTAACTGTTCAGATCTGTGCCTTTGTAGAATAGAAGTGGTTATTCCCCTGCGTAATTATTTTTCTTTTTAAAAGGAAGCTGAAATGTTTGCGAGGAAGACATTTTAAGTGACTGCTGGGGATGAACAAGAGTGAAGGGAGAGTCAGGTTTAATGATGATTGCTTCGCTTTGCTTTATCGCTGTTGGAAATGAAGCACCTTCTTCTCATCCCCTCCCCACAAGGACTAACCACAAATGCCCCTTTTACTCTTGTGTTTTGGGGCCATTTCTGCTTGTCTTACGAGTTTTATTGAAACATGTATCTGGTTGCTTGTTTCTTTTTAATCC
This sequence comes from Phoebastria nigripes, assembly GCA_035582835.1. Classification (NCBI taxonomy): domain Eukaryota; kingdom Metazoa; phylum Chordata; class Aves; order Procellariiformes; family Diomedeidae; genus Phoebastria; species Phoebastria nigripes. Next base: position 1,277,413 of record JAYKAV010003099.1, on the reverse strand, counting down.
CACCAAAATACAAGAGCTGTTACTGGAGTTTATTTAACGCGATGGAGTCGTCGTATAGTTAAAATTGCGGATGCTGTCTAAAACCTGGGCTCTCTCCTTCCTTCCCAATGGCCCTGGTGCAGAAGACGCTGCAGTCGGATGCTCCTTTATTTAACCAGTGTGGGCAAGGGGCGAAAGGGAAGGGAGCAGCCTCCTCCAGCCAGGCCAGTGCATGGAGGGGAAGGGCCGTCGGTGCCACTCGCCCCTTTTCCGTTTGCTGCGGTGGCAGGCGAGGGGTGCCCCTGGGAAACGGGGGGCCGGCACCCAGCGGGGGGGCTTCTGCCTCCGGGCACCGGCACCACTCGCCCAGGATGGAGATTTCTGGAGCAGCGGGTGAGCTTTCTGCAGATAGATCCGTCAGTTATTTCCTGTACTGCCCCTCGGGCTCACCCCACAGGAGACCCCACTGTAGCTATATAAAGGTAGAGATACAGAGCATAGATTTATTTTTCCATAAAATCACTGTTTCACATAAAATCCCCGAGGAGATGCTGCGGAGACCCGTCACCGCGGCTGGCGCAATGCACAGCCTGCGTCAGCACCTTCCCGGCCCCGTCCTGGGGGTGCAGGTGGGCAGCGGGGGGGGCAGCACCCCCAGCCCYGCCGTGGCACTGGGATGCAGTTGGGGATGGGGACTGGAGATGGAGATGGAGAAGCGGGTCTGTGGTGACTGTCCTGCCTGGAACAGGTCAGGTTTTGGCATGAGGACAAGTGAAATGAGTTTGGTGGTCTCCTTATTTGATGGACTGTCTAAACAAGATTATCAGGGTTTTCTCGGAGCTGGGATAAGGTGGRGTTTGCCGTGCACCGAGCAGGAATTTGCCCAGGACGGCGGTGAGCTGGAGGAGGCTTTTCAGCACGTTGGCCCTTCATGAGGGCCATGAACACGCGGTTTGAAAGAARCTAGAAAATAAAAACACACAACAGTCTCCTATGCAGAGAAAAAACCCCAAATAACCATCCTACAGCTTCTCTCCACGAGCACTTTCTGCATGCTTTGCTGTCATTAATAGTCACCATTCTGGAGCTAGAGATGTTTAATTTATTTGTGTTCTCCTAACACCTTTCTGTTTCATAACAGTAATCACCTCTCCCGGTTTGGCCGGGGGGCAGCGGTGTCTGCCGCGCTCCCTGTAATCCAGGAGTGAATCAAAGCAACTTTTTACAAAACAAGATTCTCTCGCTGTTGCAAAAGAGCTTTGGGGAAATCTGGTTTTTGTGGTTAAGGATCTTACTCTGATGCACAAGGAAAATTATGTGTAGCTTTTATTTGGCCCAAAGGATTCTTACAACATTATCCGTATTTCCTTTAATTTGTGGGATTTCTAGTAAATGGGCTTAAAAATAGGTCCGGGCAAGATGCCAGGGTACATATGAACAGCAAAAAAGCTTTGCAGGCTGTGAGCAGCTCGCTTTCACTTCTCCCTCGGCGCAGGCTGGGGGGACGGAGCAAACGCTCACCTTTGGGGGTTAARTTTAATGACGTCTCTGGAATTCTTTGGAAGTCGATATCGCAGAAAAGATCCTTTAACTCTTTAATAGAACCGATGCAATATTGTTGTTGAGCGGGACACAAGTCTGGGAAGGGAGCAGGACGAGCTGTAGTGCCGGGGAGGACAAGAGCATGGGGGGATCCAGGGGGGACCCTCACACGAGTCCCTGGACCCGCTCACTGATGGGATTTGGGGACCCTGGAAACCCGGCGTACGAGCAGGAGCAGAACATGGCGATGATACACGTATTTTTTTTTCTCCTTCAGCTTTTCATTCTCAGAAGTCTCTTTAAGCCTTTTGTAAGATGGGAAAAATCTAATAAGGGAGAGGCTATGGCTCGGAGCCGCGCTCCCGGCCAGGGCGACTGCCGGGTGCCCAGCTCCCTTTGGTGATATTTAGCTGGCTCTTTCTTCAAAATCGGTCTCGGTTCAAGTGCCTTAAAAATGCTTTTTTCCCTGGGGACAGCCACCCACAAAAGCCTTTCATTAAGGCGTAGTGCGTTTGTGCAGCTGGAGTCCCAGCGGTAAAGGGAAGGTAAGTGGAAAAGGATGCTGGCCGCGCCGTGCGGCAGCCAGCCTGCCTCRCTCCGCGTTCCTCTGCCGGGCAAGGTCACCTTACGGCTTCCCAAAATGTGCAATTTTTGTCCTACTTCTGCAAAATTTAGTTAATTTGTTTTTAATTAAATCTTTGGGCATAAATCTGTAAAACTGTATTTTATTTATTTACCATGGATGCTGTATCTCTCTGTTGTGAGTAGCTTCGTGGGAGATGGCTGAAGAGGAGGAAGGTTTTGAGCTTCCTGGGAGCAGCAGCGATGTGTCGGATCGGTGTGGGCAAGGGCAGGAGTGCGGCAGCAGGGCCAGGGTTGGGTTGGGGATGCAGCAGGTCCTGTGGGTCACGGCCACGAGGAACCCGCCTCGCGGGGAGCGGCGGGTGGGTGCAAGCTCACGCCGAGCCCCTGCCAGCGCTCTTGAACTAAAACCGTGCATTTTCACGTGGCGGTGGTGATGGACTTCCATAAAATCAAGAGGACCCCGGCGCTCAATGCAGAAGCAAGCTTGTTAAAGGGAAATTATTTATGCCATTGGCAGCAATGTACTAATAATACTTTTCATCCGAGGATATCGAGTCGCTTTACAGATAGTAGGTCTTCTGATGCCTCTCTGCCCTGGGGGAAGCGTGGTTAAGTCGGTTGTACAGGTGAGGACACCAGGCCTCATCTCTGCCCCTCCCCGAGCGCAGCCTGGCTCCTCTCCTGGGCCGCACCGGGACCGGGACCACGCTTTTCCTTAAAAGTCGCTAACTTCAGAGTTGTCTTGGGAACTGACCCTCCAGGATCRCGGTGGCTGGGGACTGAAGTCCCACGAGCCATTAACCATGCCACCCGCCTCCCCGGTACCCGTTCTGGAGGAGGCAGGTGAATTTGCTCTAGCTCTGATAATCAGGGATAATGTCCGGGATGCGCCTGGAGGGCACCCGGCTCCGTAACGCCAAGCCTTTCCATCGGACAGCATCACCGGCAGTTGAATGGGATCTTGAGCCTTCTCCATGGGACTGATGCCGGTGGGTGCTGGTGGGTGCCGCAGCAGGCGCGGGAGCCCCRCGGGGCAGCTCCCGTCTCCGAGGGGCAGCTCCCGGCTCGAAGGGCTCTTCCACGCTTGAGGAAAAAGCAGAGCAGAGAAAAACGCCCTGTGCTACCTCGACACGGTTTTGGTCCGTTGTGAGCAGAAATCACCTGTTTCCCCCTGGACGTGGAGCTGCTGAGTGCAGGCACCCCAAGGCACCTCTTTTCTCATTAAACCTCGGGGTTTAGCAGCTTCCAGCCCCGGGGACGCTCTCCCTCCCRCGCCGGCTCGCGGTGCCGAAGCACCGACCTCCAGCCAGCCCAGCGCTGTAGCAGAAGTTCACATTCAAGCTGATTTTTCAAATTTACCTCCTTTGCTGGAGATCACCTTTCCCGGCTGCCCCGGAGGAAAAGGTTCCTGTTGTTTCTTCAAAGACCAAGGTTAAATGAGCAGCTGCAGCACAGCTCGGTGGTAAACGCAGGTTTTGTTAGGGGTTGGGGAGATGAGGTGGTGCCAGCGCTGGCCCGAGGGGTTGCAGCCGGGGCTGCTGATGGGGTCCATCGCCAGGGCCGGGGCTTGGGTGTGCRAGCTCCCCTCTTGAAACGGTGTCATCCCCGGTACACGCGCCTCTCAGCCCCTTTGATTTTTCTTTTTAAAAATAATGGGGTTTGTGCGTGCGGTCGGGGTTTTTTTCCTTTTTTTTAAAGATTTTTAACTGAGAGACAGCAAATTTAATATTTTCTGTGTCTTGGAAGTGTTGTGATTTACATTTGATTTTAGGCATAATTAGAAATGCAAGTAGAGCGCTTTGTGTTTTACCTCTGCTTCAACTATTTATGGCATGATATGCAAATGAAGCAAGCTATGAATATTAAAGATTAGAGTATGTTACAAAGTATCACTGTCTTTAATGAGTTCGGTAATGGGCACAGGCTTTGCACACACTTTAATATGGAGGTATTTTATGTTGTGTGCCATCTCCGCGGCTCTGCAGCTATCGATGCCGTGTTTGGTTACATCCCAGGAGAGCGGGGCCGTGATTTAAACCCTACCGAGCCCCGGATCGGCTGCAGTAGGTAGGTGCGATTTCCAAGCGTGCCCATGACAAAGGCGGCTGCGGCTGGCGAAGGGTGTTGATGGATTATTTCACAGAGACTGTTTCAGTTCTCGTCTAGGTCAATCCGTTTCATCTGCTGCAGCGTTGTAGATGGATCTGAGAATATGAAAGCGCTCGTCGACCTTTCAAGGTGCTTTGCAGCACTGGGAGGGAATCTTAAACACGCTCCTGCCAAAATGGAGCCGCTGCCTGTAACATCACACAGACCCCAAGAAATTAATTTTGCCGTTCCTCGCCAATTAAACTTATTGACGTAGAATTATTTTGGGGTTTATTGACACATCCGAAGGCATTTGAAGGAACACCTTATCTACTGGATAGCGGAGGGTTGGGAAGCGGGGCTCCTCGCATTAACCCTTTCTTGCYGTAGGAGTCTGGGCAGCCCGGTTAGCACGGTTTTGCCTCTAAACCAGTAAACGGTTTTCTCTCGAAACTAGCCTCCTAGTTGTAAGAGAGGAGGGTAGCGGTGTTCTGGGGCGCTGCGGCGCGTACGGAGATCTCGCCCACGGGTAGTCTGAAGAGCAAACTTCTGCTGGAGCCCCGGGGTCCCGGYGGGAGGCGGCGGATGCTGCGGGGTGATGCCGGGGGCTGCGGGAGGTGGGGGAAAAACCAGCCAGATACGGAAAGCAACGGATTTAATGCCAAATGGGGCTTGGGGAGGGTGGGCGGCGGGAAGGGAGAATGAAGCATGCCCCAGGGAGCGTGCTTTTCAGATTTGAGGTATTTAAATTACAAATTTTGATGAGGAAGATTGTCAGCAGTATTCAAAACAGTGCTTAAATTCTTTTGAAACGCTGTCGAGCTGTGCTGTGGCAGTTGAAAAGTTTGGCACACAAGAACTTGGCCCAGAAGTTGCTGCTTGGGTTTTTTTCCTTTAAAACTCAATTCATCTGTATTCAAGTATCCCACATGCTTAAGAAAAAAAACCCACCAGGCTCACACTGGTTTGGGACAGACCCTTGTGTGCGAGGGAAGCTGCAGAAGTGATTGATCTCTAATATTAGGGGGTTTCCTTGTCGGTTAATGAGCATTAATAACTATTTATACTTGTGTATTAAAAAAAAAAAAAAAAAAATTTATAGCGCTTGCGTCTACTCATAAAAACRACCAGCAAACTAAACTGGGGTTTAGAATATGCTTGTGATCCACTGGATTATTAATCCGCATGCATTAGCTATACCTACTTTTTTTGATGGGTCGATCGGTGTTCGTTGGTGTGGGATCAGCTCAGGGTTTGCAGCCCGCCTCTGCAGCGTGTTGTGAACGTTGGGGAGACTTTCTTACCTCCAGGCTCTGACCCTCCTCTGCTGCATGAGGCTTGGATCTCCGTTAAACCCCCAAATTTAAGCAATGTATCCTGTGCTTTAGCTAGAGCGGTGCATCAGCGGGGCTGTCCCGGGGACGTTGGCTGTTCAGCTGTGGCACAGCAGCACAAAACTTGTAAAATGTTAGCGTTGGCTCTGAAAATGTACTTGACTGTATATTTTTATATATATATATATATATAAAAAAACCATATAAACCTTAATAATATTATATATATAATATAATATATTGACCACATATTATATATATAATAATATCATATATAAAGAAAATACAACCTTCTGGGCTGCAGAGTTGTCGGGGAGGGGCTTTAGGGTGCATTACAGAAATAGTCACATTCTGAAGCTTTGGGCAAAATTTGTCGGACCGGTGAGGGGTTTTGTTGCAAGAGCAGAAAAGTCAGAAATGAAAAGTCAGTGTTGAGTCTCATATACATTCCTGCCTTGATGCTGCGATCCTGAGGGTGGGAGCTGAGTCTACAGGGAGTTTTCCCCGCGGGAAGGGGGGAGAGAGAATTGTTTGGTGAAGTGTAAGCAATAAATGCAATGTATGAAAAATGCAGGTCGTCTGCTTTGCCCCCATCGGCCGGGGGAAGGTGGGCATCAGGTTGAGGTGACCACCTCAGCTCACAAATTTTAGGTTTCTCAGGGTTTTTGCTGAGTGACCAGAAACCTCAGTTTTGAAAAACACCCTGTGCAATCTAGTATTTGCTGCTGTGAACCTGGAAGTACAGAGTTAAATTTCTGCAGTATGTAACTTTCCTGTTCTGCAAGCTTATGTTTCCATTAAGGATCAAGCTCAGATGCAATTGTAGCTTCGCTTTATAGAGTATTAAAAGTTTAATGTATAAATGTCTTCCTTCGCCAGAACTTTTTGGCAGTATTGTTTTCCAGTGCTGAAATTTCTACAAAAACATGGAGATCCTGATAGCTGCAAGGGCTCAGCTGCCCTTGAAGGGTTAATTATATTATGCCTACTATTTTTTCTTTTAAAGCAGGGAGAATAAGCTGTAGCCAAAAGTAAAAGTCATTAATTTTAAGACAGAGATGTAAGCAAAGTTTCCTTCCCCTCTGCAGGTTGGTCAGGGTAGGCTATGCAGTAATTGAAAAGTAAAGGCAATTGAATTACAGGCTCCTGTCCAAACGGAGCGCGATTTCTTTTTTTTTTTTTTTTTTTTTTTNTTTTTTTTTTTTTTTTTTTTTTTTTTTTACAACCTCCATTGCATCAGAACTAGGCAGTATTCCTGATGTTCTCATGTGTGTTAATGCTGACTCACAGACTAACTTGCACAAGAAAAAAAACACACAGGCAGCTCCACCATACTAGGTAATGAGCTCTAGCAAGAAGCAGCGTCTGATGTTTTGTAAGCTTTTTTTAATTGACCTTTTAAGATATTTACTTTATTTTAAGGCTTTCTGTTCCGTAGTGGCACGATGGTAGAACTGAGTCATGCATGTTATATATTGCTAGCTCTGCTGTTGTGTACTAGGAGTGAGGAGAATACAATTCAGCACGGCACTTGTCTTTTTGATGTGTTACGGATGTGAAATAATGTTTGTGATGGGATGCAGGCAATGCACGCTTTGCAGAAGGCATGGTAATGGGGTGCTGTATGCTTTCTGGTGGACGTAACTTAGTCGGGGTCTTGAGCTTTTATTAGATTGCAAAAAATTAAATTCTGCAGAATAATTGTGGTTTTTATCCATGTCTCTCCCTTACCCTTTTCCTTGCAGCAATCTGCAAAAAAATTAAAATGTTGCATTTTCTGTTTTTTGCCTCTCCTTGCTTTGAGAGCTCTTAAAATCAGTGATAGATAAGGGGGAAAAAAAAAAACCTAATTAAAAAATAATGGCAATAACACGCTTCGCCTTGGCTGAATGACTGCACTTTTTGGAGGCAGCAGCCTGCCGGGTGGGTGACCTCGAGCGGCGGTGTTGCGCCCAGGCTGCCGGTGACTCACCTTGCAGCAGGACAGAGCCCGGGGAGCTGCCGCCGGTGCCGGGGCTGYGCGGGGTCCCCGGGCAGAGCTCCCAGCGCCCCGTCCCCGGGCTGCCCTGGCAGAGGGGCTGCGTGCGCCCGGCTGGGCTGGATCGTCAGCGTTAATTTAATTCACTTTTCCATCTTTTGCCCCATTCCCCTGTCTGAGCCTCAGGTCTCTACTTTCTGTGTGAACTTTGAGGATTATAAAGCAAAGGTAGCTCCCTGCGGCATGCCTGCTGCGTGTGCGTTGCTTATGTGTTACTGAGTAATATTTGCAAATTCAGTTTCTGCTATCTTAATAAGGCAGAAATAATCTTCTTTCACCCATTGCCACTGGCTGCTATACTAAAAATAGGGTACGTTAGCACCGCTCGCTGCTTGCCACTTGCAGCATTTCAAAAATAAATACTTTGGAGCTGCAGAAACAAATGCTGCAGAAGAGGAGTCTCGGCATGACTGTCATTTGATTACCAAACTTAACCTTGTTTTCTTTCCCCTGCCAAAGACAGGCATTAAACCGTGCAGGCACTCACAGCGTTTCACATTTGTGCCCCAGTCCCTCTCCCTTCCCCTCCCTGGGTTTTCTCACCCCGAACCCCGCGGCGGGCAGAGGGGAGGCTTGTTTTTGGGGTGGGGGGTGCAAAGACTTTTATTTTTTGCTTCTCAGTTCCCTGACACAGCGACCTGCAGTGGCATGGGGAATAAGCACAGCATGGACCTGAAGTGCATTTTATTTGACTTTATTTAACTATTTATTTTTATTAAAGGTGTTACAGCGGCTCCGCGCTCGGGGAATAGTACTTCGCCACCGAGTTTTGCAGTTAGCTGTTGCGTATTTTCCTTTGGGCTTATGTAAAAAGTGCATTTCCTTTTCATTAAAAGGGGGGGGGGGGGAACCCAAACCCCTGTAGCAAGAGCTGGGCGGTGGCACCCCTGTGCCCGGGGGGAGTGGGGACAGCCCCGGGGTGGYGGGCGGCTTTGGGGAGCCCCTGCCCGGCTGGGTGACGTCCCCCTGCCAGCCTCAAATCCAAGGGTGGGATTTTCCCCCTCTCTCCTCATTTACAGAAGAAAGGGAAGTTTCCTTTGACCCTTTGGGGCCTTCAAGGGCAGGACTTTTCAGCTCTTTTCTTTTGAGGGGCTTTGGCTGRCTGGGGGTGAAAGCCCTCGGCCGCTTTGTCTCCCACCCCGAGGGTCCTGCCGCCTTTGTCCCTGCCCCAGCTGCTGCCCCGCGCACCTTCCCGCGGGAAACGTAGGGCTTTGGGGACTTTTTGGGGCGGTTTTTTTTGGGGGGGGTGAAGCCTCCGAGTCTCTTTGTACATTGGCTAAGGAAAAGACAATCTAAATACATTATCTAATTATTTCTGATTACTCCTGGGGGAGCTCTGATGCTAGCATCTTATTCTAGGTCGATGCTTTTTTCCTTTGCTGTTGTCGCCGAGCCCTGACCTTTCAGGCCTCGGAGCAGGAAAATAGTTTAGAAAAGAGCAAACCTGCTTTTTTTTCCCCAAAGCACTTGAACGTAGAAACTGAGGATTCTCAAACTCTCATGGAAATTGTATCAAATAACGGCTGCATTTTTTATGAACATCTTGTGACAAAGGCTATGACTTTACAAAAATCGTGCAGATATGTACAAATTGTCCTGGTATATCCAAGAGCTGGAAAAAGAGCCTGCCATTAGAAAACAGAATGATGTTTTGCTTGAACGGTCACATATCTTAAATGATGGGGGGGGCGGGGGGTTGGCTGGTTTTAATCCAGTTTTGTCCAAGTTTTCCCGTTTGGTAGGAGGTGTCCATCTCATCATCTGTCACCTGTAGGACACGGCAGCCCGAAGGGGACTGGATTTTTTTGGGTGGCGATGGCGCTGGGGGCTCCTGCACCCCGGGGCACAGCTCAGCTTGGGAGACGAGATTGCAAAATACAGTTTACATCTGTAATTGCTAAGGTCGTTTTTCCTGCAGCACGGTTCTTCCCGTGTCAAATGGACTGAAGCCATTTCAAACCATTCAAAAGTAGCTTGGTGCTCTATTCTGAAAAAAAAAAGAAAAGAAAAAAAAAAAGGCACATTTAGTAGAGGAGATTTTAAAGTTAGACATTAACAAGTGTTATTGCATTCACTATCTAGTCACAGTAATATTTTGTTGCTGTTGTTTTTAGGGGATGTGAGGTCTCGTGGTGAGCAGGTTCTCCTTGGCTTCCAAGACTGCCTTCTTTCATTTCTTGCATTTTTGGGAGGTTTTGGGTTGTTGGTGGTTTTGGGTTGGGTTTTTTTTCTATATTCTGGTCATAAAAAGGCAGGGGCAGAGCGGGGAGGAAGAAACAAAAATCCAGCAGTCCTGGCCTACGGTTTATTGAAGTGGTTTGGACTTTTGCAGCTCACTGGTACGGCTTTACGCGTGTTCCTCGGTGCTGTTTCTAGACCAAACACGGTTATTTTTTTCACCATTTCCCTGTGAGCACGTTTCAGGGCCTTTTTTCTCCAGGAAGACTGGAGGTTTAGACTGTCACTGAGTGCCACCGGCAAGCTTGCCCGCTCGCTCGGCCGCTTTGTGACCAGCAGCTGAAAAATCTGCTGGAATTGGAGAAAAGGCCACAGGGAGCTGGAGTCTTGCGATTCTGGGGGTGGGATCCCTTCGGGGTGGTCAGGCCAGGCTGCAGTCCTGCGGAAGGCGTGCCCTGGGAGGCTGTGTGGAGCATCTTGGTTCAAACTCTGATGTCTCATGCGAGGTTTTACATGCAATCTGCCAATAATTTGCTAGGCTGGGGCACTCTGGTGCTTCTCAGCGTCTTAAATGTATCCYGAACCGGCACAATTTTGGTGTTTTGAGAGAGAGACGTGGGTTCCTCCTGGCATACCTGGGTTGTTTATAGAGCAGATTCTAAGCAATATTAATAATTGGTATCTATTTTAAGATGTTTTGTTCTGTGCTACCAAGCTGTCCTTGGCTGGTCCCACTCATCCAGCCCGGTTGGGTTTCTCTGAGGCAGGGGGTTGTGAGTGGGTCCAAGGAGGTCCCACCCGGCGCCTGCCTGGTCCCTCCASCTCTTAAGGGAGCTCTTGCTGGAAGAAAAGAGGAGGAGATCCTTCTCCACCCATGGTCTGCCACCACCACGGATGAGGCTTCCTTCAGGTGCCTGAGTGGCGAAGTTCTGTTTCTGTAAAGCACGTTATTTTTCAGTAATTTCCACAGATCCAGAGTGGATCTGCTTTTGCCAGAGCAGACTCCTTTCCTTCTCCAACGGAGGCTGGCGGTGTCGTGGTTGGAAGAGGTCTTGGGCTTTTGGGTTTGGCTGTCGTGGTGTCTTCTCTGACCTCCTTGCAGGATGTCACCTTGGTCCCCTCTCGGTGCCTTAGCCTCCTCATCAACACCAGGCAGAGATCTCATTGACCTGACACCAGGTTTGGATGAACCTGTTGAGCGCTCCCAACGTATGGAGGTCCTGGAGGTCCTCGGCTGGGAGCATCACGGCTCTGCCAAGCACTGGGAGGCTGCGGGTCCTGTGGGATGCAGAGCAGACGTGTTAGTGCCATTTGCCGGAAGAGCAGGGGAAGGCAGCCAGCCCCTGGGCGCTCGGAGCGGCAGCAGTTTGCTGCTGTGGAGTTGAACTTAATGCACCAAACATCTCTTTGGGCAGTGGAGGTGGAGGTAGCGGGCGATCGGCAGGGAGGGGTTGCGCCGGAGCATCACCGGCCCTGCCTGCACTCCCTACAGTTATCCTCCTCTAAGGATGGCTTCACCTCCCATCTCTTAAATTTTAACTGTGTGTGACCATCCGAGCAGAGCCATTGCAACAAACCCGAGAGCAACAGCAGAAATAAAAACGCTCTGGGCAAGAGAGAAGCAAGCAAAGTGAGGCCCCACCCTCTTTCCCAGAAAAAAGCACCAAACATGCTCAATAAATGCGAAGGTAATTTAAAATCTGAATCCAGGAGACAATGTGACTAGGATTTCATTACTTAAGCAAATGGATTTGCTTTTAGTGGATTCAGCCACAGACTGAAAGAAGCTTTCCCCAAGGGGTAAACATTTTTCCTGCATTTGAAAGGCTTTCTTGGGGCGGGGGGGGGGGGGGACGACACTTGGGGGGGGGGATCAGGACTGTGGCTGCCCTCGGAGCACCTTTATTTTGGGCAGATTTGGGCATTCCCAAAGCTCTCCTTTTGGGCTGGTGGTTTTGGGGAGCCCCTGGGGTGGGGCGGGGGGATGCAGGGGGATGCAGGGGGATGCTCGCCCCCCCGCCCCGCGCCTTCCCCGGCCGCAGGAGTTAACCAGCAGCAGTGCCAGCTCTGCAGACTGTTTGGAATAGTTTAAATGCTTTGACACTCTGGATGTACTAGATGGCAGGGGAGGCAGTTTACAGCGTAATTCATATGCAAAACTGCACTATAAATTTAAAACCTGTCTCAGTTGCCGTGGCACCACTAAGCATTTCATCAGCATACAGTACAGTATTTCTGCCATCTTTGTTTGCATTGCAGTGACTCATCAAAAGTCTGTCTTGTACCAACACTGAGAGCATTCCTCTGGCACTGATATTTCTCTGTTTTTAAAGCTTCGGTTTGAAACTGGCATTTACTTCAGGTCCCTAATCAAAGGGCTCTATTCATTGCAGAGAGCAGCCTGAATGTTAATCTGCATCCGGCCTATTCATTTAGATGCTGTGCGCTGCCGGGGAGATTTGACTTGGTAAAAGCTTGAGCTACAGCAGATACAAACCCAGGGTTTGATACTATATATATTTTTTTTTTTTTCCCCTTCCCTGAGCGATCGTCGTCGCTGCATATAGCGTGGCGGCCGGGGCGATACGGGGGGACGCAGAGCCCCTCCGGCCAGCGGCCGCGCTGGGGACGGGCGCTGCTGAAGGTACGTTCGCTCCGAGCCAGGCGAGGGGACCGAGAACTTCCTCGCTCGGAAGAATTTTTTTTTAACCATGCAGATACAATTAAATTGGCTCCGAGTGTGTTCCCTTTTCTTCCTGTTACCCCGTGGCCTTGCAGATAGGACTTTTTTTTTTTTTCCCCCAGCAGTGGGAACAGAGCAGCTCTTTGTGGGTTATTATTTTCTTTTCAGAGATTTTTTTTTTAATCTTTCTCAGATAAACTACTTTTTTTTTTTTTCTTTTTTTTTTTCTTTTTTTTTTTTTTTTTTTTTTTTTTTTTTTTTTTTTTTTTTTTTTTTTTTTTTTTTTTTTTTTTTTTAATATTGTTCTTATGAGCTTTCAGTACCAGTTAACCGTAGTTTTTCTTCAGTAGTATTGAAGGCAAACAGGATTTTAAACCTCCTGGACTCTTTCATGGAGCTCGGGGAGGGGGGACGGGGGGGGGTTTGGGCTCCGGCTCGTGTCGGTGAATCCGCAGTGATTTGCTTCGCTGGAGTTTCAGTGCACGGGCTGCAGTAACGCTACCTGCTCCGCCGCTGCACAGGGTTTGTGCACGAGGTCCCTTCGAACGCAAGGCTTTATTGGGTCGGTGAAAGGAGGAATTATCCCCATGGCCAAAAGGTACAGCTGGCCTTAAAGAGCGGCCGCGGTGGGATGCAAAGCCGTCGCCGTCGCCTCGAGCCCGTTTCGTGTGAGGTTGCTCGGAGGGTCCCCGATGCCGCTCGGCTGGGGCCGGTACCCCCGGCCAGGGGCGATGGGCTGGGGGGGCTGGGGGCTCCGGCCACAGGAGGGGCTGGGCTGGGGCTCCCCCTGCCCCACTTTGGATTTAGGGGAGAAAAATAAGAAGACAACTTGGTAGGCAGCTCGCTGCGGCACGGTGGTTTGTTTTATTGGGGCTCAAATACCTGGCTTAATTTGGAGATAAGCCTCGTTTTGTTGGAGGATAAATCTGTTGAGAAGGGGTTTAACTGTTGAAATGCTCCCTCTTTCTGGTGCAAATGGGAAGATTGCTTTTCAAAGTGCTTTTTCCTGGGAGCTGTCGCTCCGGCAGAATCCTGCATTTATTTCAGGCAGAATGGCACATTGTTTTATAGATGTCTTTTCTGTAGTTTCAACATAGCTGCTGGTTGTTGTGTTTCTTATATAATGCTACCCGAGATCTGCCTGGCTATCTTACGTTTCCTTTACCGTTCACTCCTCTCCCATTACCGTTCAGATTTTCCTGCATAAAGTAAAACCCCCGGGGGAATAAATCAGTGGTGCTTATTTAAACAGACCACAACTTGAAGAAAATACTTGCATTTTTGGAATATCCTTTGCCCTCCACCAATAGCATTTCCCACGTTGTTTGAAAACATCGATAAGTAATTTTTATAAGCTATTGCTTTTCCGCCTCGGCTCTCAGAGCTTAGCTTAGAGCCTTCGATGTCGGGTGAGGTGGGTTCCTCTGCTTCTGCCTGCTTTGGTGAACTGTCTAAAAACGCTGTGCCTCTCTCCCTGCCTTCTCCGTTTTTCAGATGTGCCCTACTTTGGATATTCCTGCATTGAATGTCTGAGGAGCTCCAGCCGATCCTGAGCCATGTCGCAGATGTTGCACATAGAGATTCCCAACTTTGGGAACACCGTTCTGGGCTGCCTGAACGAGCAGCGGCTGCTGGGGCTGTACTGCGATGTCTCCATCGTGGTGAAGGGCCAAGCCTTCAAGGCGCACCGGGCGGTCCTGGCCGCCAGCAGCCTCTACTTCCGAGACTTGTTCAGTGGGAACAGCAAAAACGCCTTTGAGCTGCCGGGTACCGTCCCCCCCGCTTGCTTCCAGCAGATCCTCTCCTTCTGCTACACCGGGAAGCTGACCATGGCGGCAAGCGAGCAGCTGGTGGTGATGTACACAGCAGGCTTCCTGCAGATCCAGCACATCGTGGAGAAAGGGACGGACTTGATGTTCAAGGTCAGTTCTCCCCACTGTGACTCTCAGACCACCATGATCGAAGACCCCAGCTCGGAGCCGCAGAGCCCCTGCAACCAGCTGCAGTCGGCCTCGGCGCCCTACGTCATGTCCCCCTCCATGCCCATCCCGCTCCTCACGCGCGTCAAACACGAGAACCTCGAGCTGCAGGCAGCTGCCCTGCCCGGCCTGCCCGGCAAGCGGCCCCTCGAGCCTAGCGCCCGGGAGGGGGCTGGCGGCGGCGGCGGCCCCAACACCGGTCCCCTGAAGCTCTCCCGCGTCTCCTACTATGGGATGCCCAACCTGGCCACCCTCATCCCCAACGTCCAGCAGGTCCAGTACTCGCAGGGGGAGCGGACGAGCCCCGGCGCCAGCAGCATTCCCACCACCGACAGCCCCACCTCCTACCACAACGAGGAGGACGAGGAGGACGACGAGGCGTACGACACCATGGTGGAGGAGCAGTACGGGCAGATGTACATCAAGTCCTCGGGAGGCTACTCTGGTAATGGACGGTCTCTCTCCTTGGGTTCTCTGCTCTCCTTCAGTGGTTGCTTGGTCCTTCTCCAGCCAGCATGGGTAGTTTTGGGCTTGTTCATCAGGCTTTTGTCTTCAGGGGCTTCGTTTGTTTATTTACGTAGCGCGACGCAGAAAGTGGTGCACGTGGTGGGCGCAGTGCTGGTGTCCAGGTATGGCGTGGGCAGGTGCACCCGTGCCATCGCTCATTCACTGTGTCCCCAGCTGAGAGGCTCTTTAGATGAGAGGCCGCCACGGTCGGCTTAGCCCTTCGCTTTTTGGCTGAGGCTGCCAACAAGCCTGGTGGTTACGYGAGCCGTGCGGTGGTGACACCCGTCCCGTGGCGATGGCTGAGCTCACCTGCCGTGGGTCATCCGAGAGGGATGGTCATCCGTGGGAAGGGAAGCGTCAGCCCTTGCCAGCCCGGCGGAGGTGAGATGGTCGGTCTGGGAGTTGGTCTTCAGCGAGGTGCAATGCATGTTCCCTCTGTCCTGCCCTTTTAGAATAAAATTTTTAAAAAAGTTTTTAATATGACATTTGGAGGAAGGGAGAAAACCATCAAATAAATCATTTTGGTAGACATTAATTAGGAATATCTGCAAAAAGAAGAAAAGAAGGACTTTTATGCCCACTGGCTGAAGTGACCCCCCTTCCCTTTGCCAGCCTTGCCCAGCGCATCACTGTCAAAAAGGGAAAAGCAATTTGCGGGCCTCTTGATAATATTTTGTTTCTCTATTAGGTGAGTCCCTGGGCGTGCCTTAGACAGAGGAGATGGCTTCACTTCGGTGGTGCTCGGCCGGGAGCTGCTGGCTCAGCCCCGGGGCTGGTGCGGGGGCACGAGGCCCCTTCCCTCTCGCTTCCCGCGCAGGAGAAGGCTTCCTCGGGCGTGCACCCCCTGCCCCCAGGCACCTTGCAGGGCTCGGACCCCATTGAGGAGCAGGGGCAGGTGGGGGGTACGGAGCTGGGGGCTCAGGACCGGAGGGGGTGATGCCTGGCTGGGACGCTGGCGTGCCTGCATCCCGCATGGAGGCAGCTCGCAGCATCCCGTGCAGATGAAGCTCGCAGCATCCCGCGCAGATGAAGCTCGCAGCATCCCGCGCAGAGGCTCGGCCTCGGCGCAGTGGCCTCCCCGTCGGAGCTGCAGGTGTTTGTGGCAGCAGCTTTGATCCACGGTTGCTCCCCGGGGAGGGACATCTTCCCACCGGCTGTGGCAGTGCGGAGCATCCTCTCGCCTGGAGCCGCTTTCCCCGCTACAGTTCTGCGCTGAAATTGCTGGACTAATTTTGCAAATATCTCATTTGTTGGAGAGCTGGCATGCTTTCCTCAAAGCTGTTTGATTTTATKCTTAAGCAAGGGAGAAGATTTGACAAATACAGCCTTTTCTGTTACCTAAAGCCAGGCTTTCCCTAGTACTGAGAACTGGCTCATCCCCATCCCGTCCCAAAGAGCAGGAGCCCAGCGTCCCCTTGGCACGTCCCCCTGCCAGGTAGCAAGCAGATAAGCAACATTTTCCGAGCGTTTTTACCCAGCCATATGCGAAAGGGGGAAAGCATACTGGTAGCGATGTTACTATTTTAATATTAGAAATATTTGTTGAGAAAAGTAGACAAGCCAGTTATCGGAAATGAGCCTCGAAAGCCTGTCTGCTCTCTGCTGTGCTTCAGGTCCCAGCGGTTGGTACCAGGTGGGCTCAGGGGACGGGGATGGGGTTGGGAGCGGGGCCCGGTGCCCTGGCTGCTGTTAAGCGTCAGACCGAAGAGAAATCAGGCTGTTTTCCATCACACTGGTTTTGTTTTTATTTTGCTTCGCGCTTCCCCGCTGTAGAGCATGCGGTGAGTAATGTGGGTTTGCCTTCAGCGCCCGGGCTCACAGCATTATTCTCAGAGCAATGGGATTATACCCTTGGACACGGTGTTTTCCTTCGCTGTCACGGGGCCGGTTCACGCAGTAACAGAACAAAATAAATTCAGGAGGCGAGGGCAGGACCAGCCCYGGGATGGTGCAGGCAGCAGCTATTAGGCTGTACCTAATTCTTGCGGTGCGGGAGTCATCCCAGTTGGAAAAGTGAAAATATGAGCAGCTTTTTTGGGTGTCGCTGGAGATGCTGCAGCCATCCAGCCATCGCGTCGGAGCCGGGCATCTCGCAGCAAAGTTTTCCTACTTGGTTTCTGTAGGGGGAAGACTTGAACCGCGTCGTGATGCCGAGGCAGGGGCCAGGCAGGGAGGAGGCAGGTCGGGAGCGTGGCGCTGCCCGGCCCCGCTGTAAGGCTCTAATATACCACATTTCTGCTAAAATACCTCTTCCGCACCAGCACATTTCAAGGGAGTTTCCTGTTTTAAACAAGCCAGCTATAGTATCAGGCTTCCTGGAAAAGAGGGCACACAAAAAAGAGATTTAAAAAAATAAAACCTTAGCTATTCCATTATGGTTTGGACTTGTACAGCTAACTGTGTTTTAATTACTTGGGATAAACTGTACCCTCAAAAGGTGCAGAATAATAAAACCATAAGATGGAAGAGAGAAAGCCAGCTAATCCTGCTCCTGGCATGTAGATCCCGACAGCCTTACAAAGGCCTGGGGGAGGGGGGAGCCCTTTAAAATAGTGATTGCCAAGGTTTCCAAGAGCCCCGTTTGTAAAAACAAAAAGAAAGCCAAAGAAGAGCACAGCAGATGAAGCCTTGAATTTCAGAGAGGGTTGGGTTTTTTTTTTTTACCTCCTTTTTCTCTGCTTTTTCATTCCCCGGCTGAAGCGCTGACTGAGCTAACGCCAGTGAGGGTGCGGTGGGATGCTGGTGGCTGATGTTCTTCGCTTCCCTTGAGCATCACCCACCGCCCCCGAGGCCGGGGCAGCGTGGGGCAGGGGAAGGCGCTCAGCAGGACCCCGCCGAGCCCGGGGGGTCACGAAGCCTCTTCTTGCCCCGAGGCTGGGGCTTTTTCTTTGTTTTTGTTCACCCCTTTTTATAGTCAGAACCACACCGATCTCCAAAGCCGGGATCAGAGACACATCTCCAAAGCCGGGATCAGAGGGACAAGGAGCACATCACCACCTTGGCCGAGGGTTTGATGGTGGTAGAGGGAGCGAGGAGGAGGTCTTGCTAAGTGATGTGTCTCCTGCAGTGGTGGCACTGGTGTGATGGACCAGGGAAAGYGTTGGACCTGCAAAAGGAGCAGCAGATAAATGAAAGGACAAGCCCAGTCTTAAACACGGGCCGATGGGAGGGTAAGGTTTAGGTGTCAGTAGACAGGGTGGCACCTTGCAGAGGGATGTAGGAAAAGGTGCCTCAGCTCCCACCTGCTTCTGGCCGCATTCGGTGGCTGTGGTGTCACCGCCGCCGTCCCTGCACCCGCCTGCTGCTGTAGCAGGCTGGGAGCATTGCGATAAAATGGCTCCTTATTCTATAACTGGGTCTGGTTGTGGAGAACATGTGGGCCTTGAGGACACGAGTGAGACTTAATGAGGTTTCTAGCATCTGATCTGAGGAATGCACAACTCCAGAAAATATTAAACAAAAGCAAAGTATTTTTATCCTTGTTAATTACAGCATCGTGGGCCTGATCTGAAGTGGGTTTCAGCAGGACTTGCAGATGCTCGGCGTTTTTCTGCACTGAACCACGTTCTTGTCAGTCAGCTTGCTGCTTAGCAGATGCAGTTAATTTAATTTTGACAGGCACAAGCGAAGTTGCGCGAGGGTCCGTCCTCCTCCCCTGCTCCTGCTGCGCCGGTTTGCAGGGGAGAGGAGAAATCTTTATGCAGCAAATGGCTGGAATGTAAAGGCTGGACTTGAAAGTTATGAAATACCAAACTGACGAGAGCACACTTCATTAAAAATTCATCTAAAATAGCCATTATATAATAGTTGTGGTAATTAGCTGAGAGAATAGTTTTCTCTCCTGGCCTCTGATTCCTGACAGTAAGGAAAGAGGGCAAGAAACAACCCAGAATCCGTAATGAGCGGCTCCGGTGCAGCCCGTGCAGCATCCCGAACCGAGCCTGGGAACAACACGCTGCAATGATGTAAATCACGGCTCGCGACGCCAGATAATTTCAGCCGTAATAAAGTAGCTGGTTCTAACTGCGGGAACGGTGATCTGATCCTGCGAGGACCAGTGCTGTGCGGTGGCCGGTCTGACACTGTGCTGCGCACAGGGGGATGCTCGCGAGCAAAGAGCTAGTGGTTTTTTTAGGAAATAAAGTGGTGAAAAGAGGATGCCTTGTTTGTTCGCCAGAGCACTTTTCCTTTGGCTTTTCRTTGAGGGTCTTTGAATGGCTGCAAACAGCCCCACTGCTGAAAGTGCCGCTGTGTGCCGACGGGAGCCGGCCAGCGCCGGCATCGCCCGTCCCGGCACGGGGACCGGTGGCGCTGAGCAGCCGGAGGAAGGCAGAGCCCCACGCCGGGGACGCGCAGCCTCTGGCCTTTTTTGGCATTAAACTTCCAGTCCCAGTTTCCTCACCGTAAAACACAGATGTTTAATTTTAGGCTGGCAGATGTTTCACTCCTGGCTGAGATCTGAAGCGAAGGCAAGATAGGGGTATTTATAAACCAGTAATATTTTTCCTATACTAATTCCAGATTACCTCCCTGTATAAACAGGTCACAAATCAAATCTCTACATTCCAGTATGTTGTTATAAATGTACTATTTGTAAAACGTAAACTATCCTGGTTGGGACTAGATTATATATCTGTCCCGCGGTGCGTGCGTGTGTCCTCTGTGGTACAGGTTTACATACGCAGACAGATGCTGGCGATGCCAGGGCTGCGTCAGGGATGCTATTTTTGGGGTAGTCCCACTGCCAGTGGAAAACAGGCTAATGGGATAAAAATGTTTGTAAAATATTGCTATTTGAAAAGAAACTTCTTGCTGTGTAGAGAACGGGAGAATTATCCATGTGTTTGCATACGTGGTGACTGGTGGTGGAGCAGATGGAGATGGTTCTGTAGCCATTGCGGTGGACCAGGGCTCGTGACTTGTGGTTTCATGTTGGGGCTCTGTAAACGTTAACTTTTGGGTGAGGGTCCGTCACCCTGATCTTTCTGTATCTCAGAATCCCATTCCTAAAACAGAAATAGTTGTTTCTTACCCATGGGAGTATGTTGAAGTTTATATCCAGTAAATGGTCAAGAGGAGAACCCGGAGTGGTGGGAATTGGGGGTTCATGAATAATTTTGAAGCCCTGGTGTTTGGGTTGTCAGCAACTAAGGAAATAAGTGAATAGTGGCACCAGGTGTGTGGCCAGCCATTCCCAGCGCTGCCAGACCCCGGGCACTCGCCCGAGCAGCTTGTTGCCCGTCACCGATGAGGGTCAACAGGAGCTGTGTGGGCTCAGCACCTCTGATCCCAGGCACCTTGGGCAGGACGTGCAACTGCCCTGGCATCACCAAAACCATCGTGGGCTCAGCAAGAGGGTGGTGTAATGGACCTCTAAGCCGGACGGTGTTTTAGGGACAAGGAGGGCACGTGCCCCTAGCATCACACAAAGCCTGGAGCCACGGAGCACCGGTAGTTCCCGCGACTCCACCTTTCCTCTGAGCATGGACCGGTGAGTTGGTTTGAGGTTGCTTCTTCAGCCAGAAAACCCGGCATATTTCCCATTCTGGACCACTTGTTGCCAGCTGCAGCATCCATATAAGTTTGAGACGAAAGCATGTATCTGAATAAATAAAATATACCAGTGTTTGGCTGGCAGCTCTCATTGCTTCCTCTGTAATGATTTCCTGCCCCTCTCCACTAGCTGGTAGGCTCCTTTCTTGGTCGAGAACAAAACTGTATTAAACAATACGTCACATTGTTTGCCCTTTCATTCAAAGGGAAGGAGCCGCTGCCCTCTGAAGATACAAATTAATTAGAAGCGAATACTATCCTGTTCTTCAGAGCATAAAGGCCAAACAGACTGGCTTTCTTTGAAAACATGGGACCAAAGTGTCTCTTGTATCCTGCTTCTTTACATAACCGATTGCTATCTGCTGAATTGAGGTGGCACTGAAAGGCCTAAATCTTCGGTCGTTTTTGTTTAGTATCATTGAGTTTGTGCTAATGCTTTAATGGAAACGAAGTCCAAAAAATGATTCATGCCCACGTTTAATGAGAGATTTATAGACAGCGGGCCAGCAGGACAGATGTAACCAAAATAGAATAGTGGATTGAGTTACGCTTGGGCTTTTTAGCCCAAACTTTAGTTTGTTTTATGAAGTGTTTGATTTCACAGGAGGAAATGTAAACTTCTCGATGGCTCCATGTGTGGGAAATGAAATGTCTCCAAAAGCAAAGAATTTCTTCAAGGCAAGATTGTCACCAACCCCTCGGCACAGGTCTCAGTGTGGCAGCGTTTTTTTCCCAAAAAGCTGCTTTTCTTTCAGGAAAYAGGTTTGACACCAAACCCTTTGAAATTTTTCCAGGAAAGTGGTGTGAACACAGTGCTTGTGCTGATCTTTCTCTTGCCTGCCTCATTATTGCTACCTTAGGATCTGTTTGGCCCAAAATTTGGGGTTTTTTGAGTGTTTGCCTATGGAAAGTGGTAGAGCAGGTAGGTTTGTCCTTGTCCGCTGTAGCTGTTTGCCAGTTGGATGTTGTAGGTGTTTAATTTCTTCAGTGACAGCGGTCTTGATGAAGAAGCGGGCAGGAGGAGGGCATGGCTGATGGCCGTTCCAGGCTGAGTTCTCCTCTGTTCCTATTACAGCAATATTGGGTCACAAGCGGCGAGGACCTTCTCCCTGCCACTCCTGCTCTGAACTCTGTCTCGTTTGGGGTGTTGATTGCAACTACTTTCCCTGGAGACCCTTTATACCGCTCAAAAAATAACTGGAGGCCTCTAAGAAACTTTCTGAGAATCCGTACCAGTCTGCCCAGCTTAACACCTGCTAATGGTTTTTAGGTGGTGACGAATATCGTGGGTGCTTTTGACCTGAGTCATTAGTTAAAAGTAAAAATAAAAAATGAAAAATGCAGTTTTACAGAACCTGGGCAGAGCATTGTGCTTGTGAGGGGTTGCGATGGTTTTCCTGCTCCTGCCGGGCCGCTGAAGCGGTGGCTCCGTGGAGAGCCCGGCGCTGGGGAGCGCTCGCCCTGACGAGCTGCCTGCAATTAGCAGGAGCCCTGTGCACAGGCGCAGCCTCATCCTCACTTGTCCTGTCGCCTGACGGCTCAGGGACGTGCATTTAGCACAAAAAGCTCTTGCCAAATTCTGTTTTACCCCTATTAGCATCGTGCACCAGTCTTCCATCGTCACTATTGAAGAGAGGAGAAGAGAGGAGAAGAGAGGAGAGGAGAGAGGAGAGGAGAGGAGAGGAGAAGAGAGGAGAGGAGAG
>JAYKAV010003099.1:1238640-1255048 GCA_035582835.1 Phoebastria nigripes | reverse complement strand
GAGAGGAGAGGAGAGGACAAGAGAGGAGAACGTCCCAGGCTGGTTTCTGGGATTTATCAGCAGAACAATAGGGCATACATGGCCTATATATAATTTTACCTTTTAGTTCAGCCTGTGTGTAACCTGCAGAGGACTCTGGGTGGGAGCTGACGGTGGTGTCCTCCATACCTGCTGCTTCCTCTCCCCTCGAGATTTGCATTTGTTTTGCAGTGGCCCTTGCGCTGCTCTAGCCTGCCTTGGTGAGCATGCCTTGCCAGAGCCAAACAGCCCCTGAAGGGCAGCAGAGCGGGCCCTCCCTGGGTGTTGGCTCCCCCATACCTAGTGCCCATCTGCTTTTGRTTTGTTTAAGCTGGAAGAAATACTAGTATTTAATTAGATATACTCTGCTTATCACTGTCTGAGAGCACCAGAAATACAGCAGGTCTTCTAGAYGCTTCCTCTGTGTGAGCAGAAGATGACTCCCACCTCCAAGGAGAAGGTGCCTTGGGAGTGCTATTAACAGGGAAATGCTGCAGTTGGTGAAAATTCTGTATGTCGATGGGACTGCACATCAGCACCACAAAGCCCTGCCACTTTGCATAGCTAATCGGGCCGCGATGGCAAGAGAAGTTAGTTTTAAAACACCACGTGAATTGATCTGCTGCTGTGGGTCCTTAATCACTGAAGGAAACGCTGCTCTGCCGCGGTGCAGCTCCACGAGCAAGGGGCATCCTCCTGGTATTCCAACTTTTTAGGGAAGGAGGGAGCGGTGAGGGTGGGGATGCTTCCAGCCCCGTGCCTGCGATGATAGGATGCCATGGCACAGCACGGCGTTGCGGGACATGTCCTAGTTAGAACACTGCTCCCATTGTACGGGAGCCATCACCCTTTGGTTACTGCAGCAACAAGTCTGCAAAACCTGTTATTTTATCTAGAGAGTGGAAAAATGTCCCCCAGAACACTGAAATAATTGCAGGAAAAGACACCTCTTGAGTAGGAGACATTTTGAGTTCAGAAACGCTAATTTCTGGGGTTTTTTCTTCTCTCTGTATTCACAGATATTGAAGCACAAAGCTGGCTTTGATTTTATGTGTGGCACTTGCCACGTTATCAAACCTTTTTGGGAAAAAAGATGGATTCTTGTAGAGCTGGGCTGCCATTCAGAACTGTAACTGCTCTCACCGCGTCCCAGTGCAGCTGGAGTTGATGTTCACCCATGTCAGCCCTCTTTTGCTGTCAAAAATTGTAATTTTAAGCAAGCCTGTGGACTTGCACTGTAAATGTGCTTTAGAAAGCGAATCTTCTGTATGCCCGCAAGACCCAGACTTGCGTGGTGCTGGTAGGACAGCTCGGTAGTCTCAGCTTTTCAACGTCAATGGTTGCTAATGGGCGGTGGTGGGCTCCGGGGACGGTCACAGCTTGTGTCCTGGCAAAACCCAGTAATCTGGTTTTGAAGCCACAGCTTAGGAACATTTTTTGGCTTGTTGGTTGGGGTYTCTCTTGTTATTGAGAGGAAACGTCAGCCTGCGAAAGGCAGAATAAGAGAAGGTGCTTTGGGGGGTGAGTTGGAGCTTGCAGGAGGTGGCTGGTGGGTGCTGTCCTCGGGGAGTGACCTTTCTCGATGCAGTGGGTATCTGCAGAGTCTGACTTTTAACTTCAGCAGGAAAAAAACATCAAGAGAAGTAGTTACGGTACTGATGCAGGTATTTATCAAACTCGGGCAATTTAGTGCCTGTTTTAGAAACCCCTGATGAAGTAACCTGCGGTTCTTCTGGGAGTGTTTGGGGAAGCCAGCTCCGTATGCTGCACTTCCAGAACAATGCCAGCTGTGCAGAGTTGCCCATTTTCATAAATGATTAACTTAGGAAAAGTTAAAGCATAATTAGATTCCAAGAATACCTCTCGCAGAACCCGAACGTGTATATGAGACTGCTGCGGTAGGTGGGGGGCGGGGAGACCAGGACATCTTTCCGCGCTGTCAGGTGGCATCTGCCCTGCGGTCGATAGCCCTGGCAAATGGTTGTATTTCTGGAGGGAGGAATATTTCCAAGAGCTACCTGAAAAAGTAAAAATCTGACCTTCTGTTAATGTTGTGCCTGCATAATAAACTGCTTTAATGGTTTTCCCTTGTAATTTTTAAGTTGCTCAAGAGAAGCCAGAGCAGATCCCACTGGAGAACCGCTCCTGTGTCCTCATACGACGGGATCTAGTTGCTCTCCCAGCCAGTCTTATCAGTCAAATTGGATACCGTTGCCACCCAAAACTCTACTCAGAGGGAGATCCTGGAGAAAAACTTGAGCTCGTTGCAGGTAATAAGGGGGTGACTTTTCTTTGCTTGAGAATGCCTGGAGATCACTGATGTTTTCCTTCTTGAAACGTGCCCTTCATCTTGCTTGCACCACTGCTGGAGTCGTGCGTCTTGTGTGCCCTTGCTTTGTCTTTCTGGATTATTCATCTTCTAAAAAGTTCTAAGTTTTCTTTAATTTGCTGATAGAAAAATGTGTCATTAACAGGATTTATTCAATTGAATTAATTTAGCATTTTAATTGAATTCTTCAGCTTGTGTTCTTCCTGATTGGTGTGGCTGCATCGCAATTGTATTTTGATTTAGATGCACAGATCTAAAAAAAACCAAACCAAAAAACCCCATCGCATTATAAGATTTACAAAGCAATGGAGATAAAATTGGTGTCAGTGAACAAGCTTTGAAAAAACCTGTAAAAGTTTTTTAAAAATTGGGGGTGTGTTACTAAACTGTGAAACGCTGCAGTAGGAAGAAAGAGAAGGAATTGGTTTTGGTCCTTTCTTCTATCTTTATTTTCTTTTCGGGGGGAATTTACAATATCAGGAGAATTCACTACTCTGTACGGGATTTATGGCCAACTTGAGGTGGAAGATGGTGCTGTTTAGCTTTTAATGATACTGGTGTTGTAGAGCTGGATAGAGAGAGAAATCCAGTAGCGGTGAAACGGTGGCCATGGCAGCCTGCAGCCCAGGTGCTGCGCAGAAGGCGGATGTTTGACTGGGGTGTCCAGATCAAATTCCAGTTTAAATAATTATATTCTGCTTTTATAAGTTCTCCCCAGCTTCTCTTTGCTGCAATAGTCCTCTCAGCTTATAGCCCGCGCTGTTGTCAAGTTTTTTCCCTTGGACGTAGCTATGTTTCAATGAAGCGATCTTTGCACAACAGCCCGTACCTGCTGCCCGGGCGGGGAGGTTTAATTAATACCTGTAAAGCCCTTGGTACAAAAAGGACACGTGGCAGCGCAATCAATCCAAATCAGCTGCCTTTTCTTTCTAGTCATTTATCTCTTGGTAAGTAGCATGATTTCATTTTCAGTCTGTAGAAGGAATCTGGATTTCAGGGGATGCCCAGAAAGGTTTCCATCAGATCGAGGATGGGTCTTTGATGGAAGGCAGGAGTAAAACGCACACGCTGTAACACAGCGTACAACCACAAGTATTTATTGTGTATCTGGAATATTCATTTTGTACCCATTTACATTTTATGTGAGACTTCTTAAAACCATCAAGTGGTGCAGGTTATTTTCACAGTGAGAGCTGCAAATTGGCTTGAGGCAGCTCTGCTTGATTTACATTTTTCAATCTGGGAAAAAAGTAGATTAATATCTCTAACCGATAGTGGCTGCCTCAGTTATTTTTTATTTATTAAAGTGAAGTTACCCTCGGTAGCGTCTGGCGTTCCCTCTGATGGCTTATCTCTCAAAATACTGCTGCCAAAGAAAGGTTCCGCAGCTAATTGCAGTCTCAAACCTGGTGAGACCTGGGGGTGGGACTTCACCCCAGAGCACGCAGGAGGATCCCGCAGCGGAAGTTCTCCTCAACTCCCCGTTCAGAGTATTCTCCTTTTGTCTCCAATTTTTCATGCCATAATTGATTCTGCAAACTTCAGCAGCTCTCTCCGAGAGGGTCTTCAACAAGCCTTGCAGTCATCGTAGTACGTCTGATGGACGGATGCTGTGCGCGGAGCATGGCGAGAAGCAGGATGGCTCGGAGATCTGGAGCRATGCTTGCTTTTTCTGGGGCAGGACCGGTGGCCTGGGCTGCCTGCGGCGGCAGGGAAGGTGCAGGCAGCTGCTGTCCC
This sequence comes from Phoebastria nigripes, assembly GCA_035582835.1. NCBI lineage: Eukaryota > Metazoa > Chordata > Aves > Procellariiformes > Diomedeidae > Phoebastria > Phoebastria nigripes. Next base: position 1,250,964 of record JAYKAV010003099.1, on the reverse strand, counting down.
CGGGGAGGGGGTCGGGCTGGGGGAGCTGCTGGTGCCTGCCCCGGCGCAGCCCGCCGGCCTGGGCTGCTCTGCAGCTCTGTCTTCATCCGGAAGATCAGGGACAATCATCTGTAGGCTKTCCTGGAAATCCAGGAGGTAATTTTATTTCTCCGGTAGATGTTTTTATATCTTGAGAACAGAGCGTGTTCTGGATCCAGAGACGACCCGTTATTTAATCTTAATTAAAAGCAAATACCAAAACCCTCTCGTATAACAGTATGCTTGAAAAATAGAGTAACCTCCCGCTGCAAGCCGATGCTGAGGCAGGAGCGGTTTGGTCTGTGTGGGCTATGTGCAAAGTAAAAGTGTTTGGTAAGCACTGCCAAACCCCTGCACAGGTGAAGCCGCTTTGGCAGGGCCTCCTTTTTCTTCCAGAGAACAGCCTTAAAGGCAGGGTATTTCAAAGTCAGCAGTTCCTGTGCATTAGAAGGAAAATTCCCTGCTCACCRGAAGTATCAAGAGGTGATGGGCTGGGGTTTTTGGAAACAGTTAGATCTGTAGCATAACCAAGTACCTTTTCTGTGCTAGATGGGGTTTTTTCCTTTCTTTCTAGTTGTATGTTCTACGGTCTTTCACTTGAGAAAAGGCCAAATGGATTGGGGTTTTCTTCCTTCAGAAAGAATAAATAATCTGATCTGTACATATAAAATCACAGAAGAAAGCCTTGCACTGTGTGTCTTTGCAAAAAAAAAAGAAAAAAAAAGAGTCCTTTCATTTGATTTCCATAGACTTCCTTTCTGTACAGATAAAATTAGGAATTATTATTACCTGGGGCTTGCCAAGTCCCCAAGGGACTGCGATAACAGTCCCTGCTAGGCTTTTCCAAAAATCCTGCCGTCCTTGTTGGGCTTTCGTAGCAGCACGTGGCRAGCACGTTCCCTCCCGTGTCACACCATCGCCGGGACCGACCAGCGCAGCAGGAGGGGTTTGCTGGTGCTGTCAGCGAGGCAAGGGTTTAATTTTGAATTCTCCCTCTCCAACCCTTCCAGGCTCAGGTGTTTACATCACCCGGGGGCAGCTGATGAATTGCCACTTATGTGCCGGTGTCAAACACAAGGTCCTTCTGAGACGTCTTCTGGCCACCTTCTTTGATCGGTACGTGCTCTTTGTGCTCTCCCAAGGGATTCAGTTTCTTTTCTGGTGTTTTAACCACGTTAATAGATAATGTGTCACGAGTGCTTCGTCCTCTGTATATGCTGCACTGGTTTCTGTGCTTTTTCTCAATGATGCTTGAACCTGAGCACCCGTTTTTCCAATTCCTTGCCTTAAAATCACGTAACGTGGTGATCCCTCGTAAGAACCTAAAGGGAAGAGGACGGTGTCCCCTTGCGATGCGCTGGGCCCYGGAGTCCCCGGTGTAAGGGTCCTTCTTTGCCTTTCTTGCAGGAACACGCTTGCCAACAGCTGCGGAACTGGAATCCGGTCCTCCACGAGCGATCCCAGCAGGAAGCCCCTGGACAGCAGGGTTCTTAATGCAGTCAAATGTAAGGAGAGAGATTTACTGCTGCTCTGTTGGAACAGCATGCCGAGAGCAAAGCCGAAACCTAAGCAGGGAAGGCCATCTCTGTTGAGTAATATGGGAACTATATATGGTGAAATTAGGTTACAGGAAAATTAATTTATTTTTTATTTTGCAAAATTTTGAAGGGGGATGAAATGAATATTTTTTTTTTATTTGTTTGGCAGTATCTTAATAGAAAACATTATTGCTACTTGACTATTTTGCTATATTTTAAAGCACTAATTTCGCAGTTAATTATTTTATTGATAGGTGCTCTAAGGAGGAAATCAAAATTATATTTTTGGCAACATTCAGAGCTTGATACCACTGAAACAGGCCATCTCCATGTGCTGGCTTTTATGCCCTAGGGCTCTGGCTTGCATTCGGATTCATCTGAGTGCAGGGCTCTGCCAAATCCCCTGGTTTACGGGAGCAGAGCGCACAGCTCCAACCCATCTCCCAGAGACGTCCTCCACGCAGCTCTCGGAGGTGCTGGCCCCGCGGTGCCTGGGCCGTGGCGGTGCCCGAGAGCAGCCGTGCTTTGCGGTGCCCGGGGCTTTTGGGGCACTAAATGTGCCCCCAGGAATCAGGGAATCCACTGGCTGCTTCAGCCCTGGCAGCATGGGAGGATCTGCTCTCCATCTCGCTGGCAGCCTTTCTGTTAGGTTTGCAGTCTATTTCCTTGAATGTATTTTGTAAACTTTTTTTTTTTTAAAAAATACGTGAAATGGGAGCCCTGCTGCAAATAATTGCCTTTTTAAAAGATTGCATAAAGCAACAGGAGCTTTTGTTTTTAACATATGAGCTCCACACAAAGTTCTGCATCGTGCCGCGCGGCTTGGCTAGTCGGTCGGTCTGTCTGTAGAGCTGCTGAGCTCTGTCTCAGAGCTGGGGTTACAAAAGGCTCAGCTGTTTAACACCCCTTCTGCTGTCCCGCAGGTAAGATCCCCTGCGTTTGCGTGATTACAGAGAGCCCTAACTTTAGCCAGGGCTGGGATGTGCAGGGCTCCCTGAGGGACGGCCCTTCCCTGTGCACGTTTGTGCCCAACATCTGGTGTTCATACAAGAAAAGGAGAGTTTTGTTACTTCCATCAAGGTAGTCTCATTATTTATGGTAGGCACCAGAAACAAATGGTTAAATATTTGGCTCTTGCAGTCACCCGTGAATACAAGGAGTGTGCTGTGGGACAAAAGGTGCTGCTGGTGAGTGAGGACCTGGGTGGTGTAGGAAACCCTGATGGGTTAGCGCAGCGAAGCCCGTTTACCRTGAGCTTGATATACAGTGGAAAGCAATGTGTTCTCTCACCCTCGCTGGATTCTGGATAGTAAATCTTAATGTAAATATTATTGCGCTGGAAAATGAAACTCTAAGCAATTTTTTTTTTATTTTTTATTTTTAAGATTTGGAAGATAAATCTTTCCATTCCCTAATTGTTGCTGTGCTGCTGAACTCCAGGGGCCTTCCAGCCACCCTCTGAGATCTGTAGCACGTGGAGAAAAAGGATAAGATGGCAGATGTTCAATACATAAAGACAAAATCACTAGACTGTGCTGTTGGTGCTTACCCATAGCTTGTGCGTGGTGCTCTCCTGAGACAGCCTCCCTGTTAGCAGCTTCACCCAGGAGAGCCCTGGGTCTGGACCTTCCAGCCGTGGTCCTTGCTGAGGCTTGCAAAGAGTTTCAGAGGTTGGAAAGGCGTTGTTGTCCAGTGACCGTGCCTACGACACTCTGTCGTGTGTCAGGGCATCAGATGACATCTTACTGCCTGAATTTTACAGAGAAATATCCCATGCACAAGCTTTAGTTGATAATTATGCACCATGGCAGTGTGATGATGTTGCTCCATAACGTCAGGTGCTTGGCCCCCATGGAGGAGCAGCCGAGGTATTGCTGGGCTTCTGCAGGGTTCGTGCCAGCTGATGTGCTCCTGGTGGGGTACTGGAGCAGCCACGCTGGCGGGGCTGGTGGTCCATCCAGCGCTGGTTGGTCCTGCGGTGGCCGGCGCRAGGCGTGGGACAGGCAGAGGACGGTCCTTCAGGTTCCACCGTTTGGTCGACAGCAGCTCTGACATTTCCCAGCCCCGCAGCTCTGCCTGCACCACCGTGGTTTTAAGAGCCATTAATGAATCTACTGTTGAGGAGTTTGTGCTGACCTTTTCTGTGACCATCTCTGCTTTTGGCCATCCCAGTGTGCTGCGGCCATGGGTGCCGTGCTCCGGCTGGAGGCTGGGTCCTGCAGGCAGGAGCCTGGTACCTCTGGGGCTCGCTGGGCTCCCGGGGAGYGAGTGGTCCTTCTCCAGCCCCCTTCCCCGTGCCATCTGGGATTTTTTTGCCTTCTGGTTTTATCCCTTCTTGATCGTCTCTATCTCGAGCTGAGGAGTCCTTGCCTGTAAGTCTCTCCTTGCGAGAGCTCTGGCACACGGGTGGCATCAGCCCATGCGAAGCCTTGTGGCAGGTCTCTAGGACGGGGCAGAGGCTGTGRTCACCTTTGTGCCGCCTTTGTATTGCTTTCTCTGAATCCTCAGCTATATGTATCCCTGTCTTTGCAGTGTATTGTCAGAATTTTGCCCCGAGCTTTAAGGAAAGCGAGATGAATGTTATAGCAGCCGATATGTGCACCAACGCCCGCCGGGTCCGCAAGCGCTGGCTGCCGAAGATTAAGTCCATGCTGCCGGAAGGGATGGAGATGTACCGCACGGTCATGGGCTCCACCACAAACAGTGTCCCCCTGGATCCTGAATTCCAGCCCAACACTGCTCAGGTCTTTGAGCAGCGAATCTATGCAGAAAGGAGGAGCGATTCAGGAACTATAGTAGCCTTGAGAACTAACACAGTGAACGTAGAGCTAAGCAATGGATCCAACCAGTCCTTCGAACAGAGCGAGGATGCCGAAGGGGCTGGCTCTGTGATACAGGAGGCAGCTGCCACAGATGCTATGGCATCGGATACCCAAAGCACTCCGCAACCTTTTGAACAAGGTTCGGGCTCCTCCAGCCGGCCAGAAACTCCCGTGAGAAGACAAGATGGTACTTACGGAGGGACTTTATAAAGAGAGCAAACGTTTCGTGACCTATAAGGGATCTGTAATACTAAAGCTGCTTGCATGCATTACTAATACAAAACAAAAAATGTGATCAAGCCACTTACCTACTGAACTGCTACTGTTGCCTGAAAAAAATGTGATTTTTATTCTGCTTGTATTTAAAATTTATGAAGGAAATAATCGCATTCGTTATACTGTAAACGACTAGGTCTGTGGCGACCTACTTAAAAAAAAATATTGGGCTCCTTTTTTGATATTCCTGAGGTTAGTCTATAAGATTGTAGCTTTTTTCTTTTTTTTTTTTTCCCTTTTTTTTTTTTATTTTAAGAAGGGGAGGAGAAAAGCTAGCCACCCCCCCAACCACCACCACCCCTGTCATCACCACCCCATCCATTACTCAGCTCAGAAGTAAAGCCATCGTTAACCTTGTCCTCTAAAGAAAGTTTTACCGTCACTTAACAGGAAAGCAAGGTGTGTTAGGGTACAAGTGCTGTGACTGGCGATGTTTGTCTCTAGCAGAAGGGCTCTAGCCAAGTGGGACAGGGTGGGGGAAATCGTTAAAGGCTTCTGGTGTCGGAGGGAGCCCCTTGCCGTGGGTGCTGCGGGGCAGGGTGCTGCGGGGCAGGGTGCCGCGGTGCCCAGCCGCTGGCAGGGCCTCGGTGCCGTTGTCTCGGGGAGTTTTATCCGGTTCCCTGGAGCAGGGATGGTTCCGCAGGAGTTCAGGCTTGCACGTGTCGGGAGGACTGCGTGGGATGCAGGTGGAGACCCTGGCCAGTGTAGTGGTTGTTGTCAGGTTTTTTCCCAATACGGCTGGGTTTTGGGTTTGGTTTCTCTCTCCCTCCCTCCCAGCGACTCCTTTTCGTTTGCTTCTCCTTGCTTGCACCTTCACGTCACCCGCTTCTTGGGCGAACGGGCTCGCGTCACCCTACTGCACCCCATCGCCTCGGGGCAACGGGGCACGCAGGCAGGCGGACCAAGTCCAGGGGCCACCTCCTGTGGGGGGGAGTAGCCCCCCTCAGAYGCCTGCGAAGGGCTTTGGAGAGGAATCTGAGCACGGAAAGGATGTTGTTCTTGCTCCGAAGGGCACGGAGCCGGGAGCTCTTGGTGTCGGCTCCCAGCAGCATCCGCACTGGAGGCAGAGCACGGTGCAGCCGCCGGCGCGCGGGGCTCGCCCGCTGCCCCCTCCCCTCCGCCCTGGGCCAGCAGCAGCCTGCTCTCGCTTTTTAAGAATTTGAAGTGTATTGGATGCAAAAAGGTTTAAAAAAAAAAAAAAAAAAAAGTTAAAAAAAAAAAAAAAAAAAAAAAAAAAATTAGCTTTGTGCCCTTCTGTGAAGAGGTTTTGGGGAGGAGGAAGCGTTTCGCCACTTGCTCATCCTCCAGACAGGCCCTTCTGGGGAAAAAGCCCAATGTTGAGTTATTTGTCATTTTTTTCTGTTGAAAGCTGATGTCCCCAGGCTGTGTTGGCTTTGGTGCCCCTGGCTGGCCTCGGCTCGGTGGTGCGGGTGCTGGGATGGGACCTGCAGGTGCTCCTGGAGCCTGGCCGGGCTCACCCCTGGCTCGCTGCCTCCCGCCTGCGTCGGCTCTGCCCGCTTGCCCTCGGAAATCCCCCAAAGTGCCCGCAATCCCTTCTGCAGACCCGGCTCCCGCAGGGCTCTGGGCACAGTCGCTGCCCGGCCCCGCTCGCTGCAGCTTCGCCCTGGGGCCGGGCAGGGGGGTGCCGGGCGCCCGCAGGGATGCTGGGGCCGGGGTGGCTCCAAGGGATGGGGGCAGCGACGTGAAAGCCAAGTATGGCTTTTTTCTTTTCTTTTTGAATTATTATTTTTACTGTGACTAAACGGCCTGCTTTAATGATATTTACAGCTTGTTCTTTAACAAGTTTGGGACTATGAACAAGTGCAAGGTGCACAGAGAGTCACTTTTGAAGGCTACCGTGGCTGTGCTCTTCTTTTCTTTCCTGCTTTGGTTCCTGAATCCAGACGGCGCTTTGCTCAGGGTTTTGTTCCTTCTTTGTATTTCCATTGGGAAGGGGGGAGGGGGGAGAGGATAACCCAACTTTTGGCCATTTGTTTTGTTTTCTTCGATACTTGAAGCGGTTTTTTGCATCCTAATAACAAAGCTGTCCGGCGCTTAGCCTGTTCCACTGCTCCTTGCCCTGAGAAAAAAAAATCAATGACGGGGTGGTTTCTGCCTCACGGCTCGCACAGCTCTCGGGTTTTGGCACAGCTTGGCTTGGGCGGACCGCGATGCCCCGGACCGGGTGCCGTGCCGCCGGCGGCGTGGGGGGGCCGGTGCGGGTGGCGGCACGATGAGGYGGTGCAGGGGCGCGCGATGCTTTGGGGAGTGGGGACGAGCACGGCYGGGGGCTCTATTTGCACTTTACCCACGTCAGCAAACAAAACTCACGCTCTTGCCGAAGCCCGGGGCCGGTGCAGCTCGTCCGCCGCCCGGCAGCRCCGCGGGAGGAGGACAAACCTGAGCAGGGGGACCAGAGAGCTGAGCTTGGGGTGGGCTTCTTCCCCAGCCACCCCCGAGGAGATGGGGCGGTTCGGTTCCTTGGCCCTGGGGGTCTCCCCGTCCCYCCGGGAGCGGCTGCTGGGGGTCCAGCTCTCGGGCAGCTCGGCCGGGCTGGCGGGGCTCGGGGGGTCAGGTTTGGCCGAGGACCCCCCTGATCCCCCATCGCCTCCAAAAGTTTGGGTTTGCCAAAAGTTTGAGGCAAGCTGGGAGCGGATCCGGGCGTCGGAGAGCAAAGGTCGTCCCTTCTGTATGTCTCTGTGCGCATATATATATATGTRTATATATATATATGTATTTTAAAGATATTGCAGAGGATTCCTCCTCCTTTTTGGCACTTGCTGGGGTTTGGTGAGCAGGCCGAGCCCTCCAGCCGGGGTTCGCAGGTGGCTGTAGGTATTGATTCTGGACCAAACCCGCGCCCAGAGAGACGGCCCCGGCCGCGGGGCCAGCGGGGGGGCGGCAGCAGCAGCAGTACTTGAACGGCTTAGGACAGAGAGTCTGAAGAGAGTCAAGTTGCACAGTGAAAATATATATTTTTATACCTAGCACAACTTCCTGTATATTTTTGGGGTTTTTTCTTTCTTTTTTTTGCTTTCCTTTTTTTTTTTTTTATTATTTGGGTTTGTTTATTTTATTAATTATTATTATTAGGAAGGCAAACTTCTAAAATGTGAAGGGCGTTGGGATTTTTCCTTATCTGGTAGATGAGGGCAAGCATTTTGCACTAATGTTTCCTGTGTGTGGAGGATTAATGATATGTTTGAAAATGTTATATGGTAATGATTGTATTCTTCCGAAAAAGACAAAAAAAAAAAAAGTAACCCCTTAAAAATACTGAATGTAAGGTGAGAACAGAGCAGTCCATCGATTGTATGCGGCTTTCCTGAGTGCCTTAGAATTTTTTGATCATTTTTTCCAAGGAAAACAGATTAAGAAGATCAGATCATAACTGACTCCTTCCTCCTCTTTGTTTACGACACTATTTTAAATTCTAGAATTTGGGGCTGCTTTATAATGTGAATAGGAAACTGCATTCATCTAGGTCTGATAGTGTAAAATCAAAGCATCAGTATTTATGGTATGTCTGCACCTTTATTCTTATGCTTGACTATTAGCAATATTACATGTATATTATATATCTAAAGTTATACCAAGCACCTTTAAAGAAAACGGAGTGTAAGCATACAAGTTACCTGCAGCTGCCATACAGTGTAGAAGCCAGCCCCCCCCCTCCTCGTTAGCGCCAATTAACACCACCCTCCCGCGGGCTGCTGCTTTGCAGAAGGGCTGCATGACCTTCTGCCGCACCGAGGTCCCGCGTCTCGGCGTCCTGCGGGTCCAGCTTTGGCCGGGGGTCGTGGCGAACCCCCCGCTGTCCCACGGGCCGGTGACATTCCCGYGCCGGTTCGGTCGCGGTGTCGCTGGCGCAGGCGGGAGGGGGTGCGGGAGGAGGAGGGGTGGTGCCGGCGTTGCCGCATCGCCGGCAGAAGATGGGGAGCGGGTCCTTTTTGCCACCTTGATGGTTTAATTCTTCTAACTGTGGTTTCACCCTAGAAATTCCCCCGGGCGGGAGCGGGGCTGGTGGCGGGGAGCCCGGCCGCGGGTGGCACGCACGGGGCTCCCCTCCGCCGCCCGGGCGAGGGGTTCAACCCGACCCGGCCCCCCAAAACTGGAATTGCCCATGGCTTAACCGGCGTTTGAGGGAGCGGAGCATCCTAGCCGTGGTGTTAGGGAGGGGGCTGCCACCTCCCCTCGGCCCTGAGCCACCGGGGTTTTGCTCGGATCGTTGGTTTTTCTGGAAATAGCTCGCTGCGAGTGGAGAAGGGCCAGCGGGAAGCCGGGACGAGCCCCGGCCGCCTCCCCGGCAGTACACCCCACCACCACATTGCCAGTCCGCAGCCATCTTGGGCTTCAACTGCTGTCCAGAGTGTTCCTGCTGTCTGAATCGGCCGTGCTGTCAGCAAGCGAGCCCCCGGCGCGGGGTGGGAGGGAGGCGAGCGGGGAGCTCCCCACCCCGCTCGCCCGGGGGGCTGGCGGCCAACGCGCGCCCGTTGGGAACCCCTCGACTCCTCCAATGAGTTTCTTCCACTGTTAAGCGTTTTGCACACAAAATTGTGATTTTTATGTCAAGGTAAAAGCCAAAACTTGCAATACTATTTTTAGCAGACAAAAAAAAAATAAAATAATAAATAAATAAATAAAAAACAACTGAGTATAAATGTATAAATATTTTTGACTTGAACATTTGGATGGCACTTGATTCAAATAGAACATTAATCCTTTGGACGGAATGTTTGGGAAAAAAAGGACTTAAAGTACAAGGTTGTTTTTAAAGCCTCTTCATAGGGTATTAAGTAGTACTGTAATTCATGACTGTTAAAAATACTTTCTGTGCTGTAAGGAAATCTCACAGTACCACTGAATTATGTTCCTCAACTGTCTCAGCCACGAACGATGCTAGCTTCTTTTTTTTTTTTTTTTTTTTTTTTTAGTGCATTATTCACTAGTATTTATGTTCTTTTACTCTGTATAGTTAAGACTGTTATTTTGTAGCCATGGCTGACATGATATATCAGTAACTAAAAAAAAAAAGAGAAAAGATTAAGACCCCCGAGTTGGAACTGTGCTCATAGCTGTTTTCATATGACGAAAAATCCATTTAAAAAAAAAACAACCCAATGTGATCATTAATTGTAAAACGCTTTGTAAAATCCACATTTACAAAATAATAAAGTAAATTACAATTAAAAGCTTTTCTTTGCTCTGTTCTCTTTCTTTCTGGGTCGTGGATGTTGTGAATCAGAAGTGGTTGTTAATAGGTGCCGAAGGGGCTCCGGGCCCGGTGCTGCCCCGAGGGGCCGGGCTCYGCTGCCAGGTGTGAAACAAACCCCAGCCTTGGCCAACTGAACGGTTTTGCCCAAACTGGGGGGGGGTTGGCATTCCCTGCCCTGCCCCGGGCTCTCCRCCCGCCTCACCTGAGCTGCCTTGGGCATCTTGTGGCTTTTTTTCCTGGACGCATCACACCCTCCCTCGCTCCCGCGCTCGCTTTATTTAYTAGTATTTTTAAAAATTGACTTCACAGCCCCCCCCGAGTCGGCGCCGGGGCGCTTCGCCAGCGAGCGGGGCCGAGGTCRGAGGATGCAGCACCAGCCGAAGCCGCCGCTTCCCCGCTCCGCTGAGCCCTTTCTGCTTCTTCACCAAGGGAAAACCTGAACCGGGCTCTGAAAATACGGGCAGGTAAATAATTGTTGCCGGCYGGCCCCCCCGCACCCCGGCCGGGCAGCCCCGCTTCTGGGGTGGGAGTCAGCACCCACGGACACCTGTGATGAGTTTGCCAGGCCTCGGGCAGCGGGTGGCTCGAGGCCGGCCCCGACACAGGATGAGGATGCTCCGTGAGATGTGGCGTTTGCGGCTGCGTTCGCCATCCCTGCTGCCGGGGGATGAGGTACCGGCATGGACGGGGAAGATGCTCCGGCGGTGAGGCCGTAGGCGAGCGCCGGGAGGTCCGAGCCCTGCCCCGGGGCTCCTGGCTCGGGCTCTGCCCAGGGACGGGGTTGTTGCGGGGGTTGACGTTGTCTTTGGGATGGGGAGGGGGGAAAAGGCTTGCAAAACCCCCAGCAAAGCCAAGGAGCCTGAGATGCCCTTGCAGGCGGGTGGAGCGGGGTGCAGGGGACCCCCCAGCCRGAAGGGTGGGCTGGGGCTGTCGGGGCGACTGGGAGCAGGGCGGGCTGCGAGGGTGGTAATTCTGCTCTCCGTAATTTTTTGTCTGTCTTTTTTTTAGCAAAAAAAAAAAAAAAAAAAAAGTGCCCAAAACCACTTGCATTTGGGGTTTCATTTAATCTCATCTTACTGAAAGAAAAAACACAGAAACTTGGATGCTCATGTACGGCACATACCGCCATGTTATATAAACCATTTCAAACTGATTTATTCTAAATGAGTTGTTATAATCAGAATTTTCCTTATGAGCAGCTTTCTTGCAAACGTCAGTATTTCAGAAAAAAAAAACCATCGTACGACCGCTCCAATATTTCAAACTGATTACTTATAAACACCATTTCTAAAATTAGGTCTTTGGTGTGCGGTATTGTCAGAGTGGGTGTATTATGATCTGCAGAGAGTATAAAAAGATAAATGAGTTATTTAACCAAGTAAACGACGTTGCTGTAGAAATGTGCAGAGGGAGAGCGTGCGGGGGGGCAGGACGGCGCTGTGGYGTGCCTCGCATTGCGGCAGCCGAGAGGGACCGGCACGGCGCGCGGRGAAAGCGGTGGAGCGAACACGGGGTGGATGGAGAAAGGTTTCCTCTTCGCGTTAAGGTTGTTATTTTTATTGCCATTGTTATAAAACRGCCGGTCTCCCTCTGCCCGGCGCGGGGCCGTGATTTCGGCAGCGCCGGAGATGGTGGAGGCTGAGCCGCGGGGCGATGGGTGCACCCATGGGTGCGTTCTTCCCCAGGGCATTAGCCATGACTATTTGTGATGCTGTATTGGATCACAGCTGATTTCTGGGAGGCAGCTCTGGGTTTTAAAGACTCGACCTGTCTTCATTTTCTCAGGATCTGCTCCGGAGGGAGAGACGCCGGAGCGCCGCACCCGCTCAAACTCTCTGAATTTGGCTCTTCACCTCTACCCCCACTGGTTTTTGGCCCCCGGGGTGTCCCAGGGCTGCCCTGGGTGCAGGTTGTCCCCACCATGGGCCCCCAGGGAYGCAGCCAGGTGGGTGCTGGGGTCAGGGACCACCAGCCCGGGGACAGCAGGGACACTGCACYGTCCTGCGTGGCCAAGGGGAAAATACATCCAGGGCTCTCTCAGTGCCCAGCGGCTCCCTCCTTCTCCAGGAAAAAAAGCCCAAATGGAGTGAAAGCTGTTCTGCTTGCTGCAGTCCCCGCTGGGCTGCAGATTTAGGCTGCTTTTTTATTTTCTTATAGTTTATCTTTTCCAGCGCTGCTCTGCACTGGCTCCTGATGACGTGCCACCCCAGGAGGGCGAAGGGGAGCTCGTCACCCACCGCAGCGCAGGACATGAGGCCGCCCAGCTGCAACCAAACACGGTCGAGCCGAAAGGGCCAGGAACTTGCTCCCAGGTGCCTGGAGGCGTCCCAGAATGTGAGCTGTAGATAGGGGAAAGCAGGAGGCTCTGGAAGGCAGCTGGCCAGGACCACGTCCAGGAGGGCCAGGGAGCGGCACGGCCCTGGGCAGACAGACCCCTGTTGGCTGGTGCAAAAGG